>CM076580.1:1722201544-1722400575 GCA_034641835.2 Pinus albicaulis
AACACCGACGGAGAACATAATCAGATCCGATGAGGTATAGAGTATCTCTGACTATGTGATAAGGTTGTGAATGATGGCGGATGCGTCGACGAGCATCCTTAGTCAACTTGGATCAGAAAGTGGAAGTCTAGAGATGTTGGGTATGTGTTATATTATTTCCACGACTAATCACATGCAGGGGGTGACAGGGGGGGTGGTAGCCCCCCCTACTGGGGTTCGAGGCAGCGCCTTGGAAAAAAAATAAAATGAAAAAATAAATAAATAAATAAATAAATAAAAAATAAAAAAAATTGGTCCTTATTTTCCAGTGGGCAGTTCCGCCCATGGTTTTGTGCATGGGTTTGCACATGGTTTTGGGGTACGATGGTTTTTGGCCCCTAGAATTTTGCAGATCCGGTCAAGGGAACTATGGTTATGTTCTAATCTAGGGTTAATCGATTGGGGTTTATGTATGCTTCGGCATGTATATATATGTGTTGTAACACTAAAAGGAATATAATGAAAAATCAAGCTAGTTGTCCCGATTTGGGATCCAGGGGAAAATCTCTGTGTTTATCTGTTTTATGTTTTATGGTCTCGCTATTGTTTATTTTCTGTTTTAAGATTCGTTAGTAGATAATTTCTGTATAGGGTTAAAAACTACAGTTGGTATCAAAGCAGTTTCGGCTTCAAGGGGACGCCTTTGCTGCTGAGGGTTTTTTTTCTTGAGCTTGAGGTAGACCCTGTTCAGTGGGAGATTTGTAGGATCTATTCTTGCGGTGAAAGAAGATGGCGAGCGGTGGGAAGATAGATATCGATAAATTTAATGCTCAGATTTTTGAGTTGTGGAAGCTCAAGATGGAGGATCTGCTAGTGGATAAGGACCAGTGGAGCGTGGTAGATCTGGGTACTAAACCAACAGAAATGTTAGATGAAGACTGGAAGAAACTTGATCAGAAGGCAAAGAGCACAATACGGTTGTATGTCTCAGATTTAGTATTGTTGAATGTATCTGGGGAATTTACGGTGAAGACCCTGTGGGACAAGCTAGGGACTTTGTACCAATCTAAGTCTCTGGTGAATAAATTTTTCTTGCGGAAAAAGCTGTATAACCTGAGGATGAAGGATGGAGACTCAATGACAGAGCATCTAAACACCTTCAATACTGTGGTAAGTCAGCTGTCATCTGTTGATATTAAAATCTCAGATGAAGATAAGTGCATCAGTTTGTTGTGTTCTCTACCAGATTCATGGGACAGTCTAGTTATTGCAATAGGTAGCAATACAACTACCTTGAATTTTGATGACATTGTCTCAGCCTTGCTGTCAGAGGAAATGAGATGGAGAAATATGGAGGGTCAGAATGGAGATGCCTTATCTGTACAAGGAAGGTCCCAGAACAGAAACAATAATAAGGTTTCGAGTGGGAGATCTAAATCTAGAGGGAGATCTAAATCTCCTGGAAAGTTTGTAAAGGTGTGCTGGAAATGCGGAAAGGAAGAGCACTATAAAAAGGAATGCAGATCTAAAGCTCCCGAGAAAGGAAAGGGATCTGATGAAGGTCCTTCTGCAGAGGCAAAAACCACCTCGGATGAAGGTGGGGATGTGTATTTGGCTTCTTCTTCAAATACACATGTAGATCATGAGTCATGGTTGATTGACTCAGGTGCATCCTTTCACTTCACTCCTCATAGGGAGTGGTTCTGCGAGTATGAGAAATATGATGGTGGTGATGTCTTCTTAGGTGAGGATAGGAAGGCCAGAATTGCCAGACGTGGAAAATTCAAGCTAAAGTTGCAAGGTGGAAGGATTTGAACACTTCCTGGTGTTCTGCACATTCCTACATTGGCCAGAAATCTGATTTCTGTAAGCAAGATGGATGATGCAGGTGTAAAAATAGTGTTCGAGAAAGATGCCTGTAAGATGGTTCGGGGAGCACTGGTATTAATGTGGGGAGTTTGGATTGGAACTATGTACAAGCTTTAGAGCAGCACTATTACTGATGTGTGCAACAGTTCTATGGCTCCCGAAAGTGGAGCGGAAAGCCTAGCGGTCTCTAGCGAAAAGACCATGTTATGGCATCAAAGGCTTGGACATATTGGATAGAAGGGCCTTCGGATACTGATGGAAATGGTATGGTAGAAGGTATGTCTAATAGCTCTCTGGATTTTGATTTCTGTGAACATTTTGTATATGGGAAGAAGAATCGGGTGAGTTTTCCTTCTGGTGCTAAGAGGGCAAACAAGATATTAGAGCTTGTGCACAGTGATGTGTTTGGACCTGTGTAGGTTCCATCATTGGGTAAATCTATGTACTATGTTTCATTCATAGATGACTTCTCAAGGAATACATGGATATATTTCTTGAGGAAGAAATCTGAAGTCTTTGACAAATTTAAAGAATTTAAGGCTCTGGTGGAAAACCAGACAGAGAAGAAGATAAAGGCGCTGAGGACAGATAATGGTGGGGAGTTCTGCAAGAAGGAATTTGAAGAGTTCTGTAAGAAGTGTGGTATAGCATGGCAGAAGACTACTCCATACACACCTCAGCAAAACGAAGTTGCAGAAAGAATGAATAGAACGTTGATGGAAAAGGCAAGAAGCATGCTCAGTGGTACCGGGTTAGGACAAGAATTCTGGGCAGAGGCAGTGGAGACTGCATGTTACTTAGTTAATAGATCACCTTCATCAGCGTTGGAGGATAAGACTCCACATGAGGTATAGACTGGTAAGAAACCCTCTCTTTCACATCTAAGGGTATTTGGATGTGATGCATATGTACATGTTCCAAAGGAGAAAAGGACCAAGTTGGATAATAAATCTGAAAGGTGCATCTTTATTGGGTGTAAGGATGGTTTAAAGGGTTACAAGCTTTGGAACCCGGAAACAAGGAAGGTTGTGTATAGTCGAGATGTGGTGTTTAGAGAGGTGAAAGATATTGTTAAACATGAAGTCCTACCAAAGGAACCTGAGAAGATAGAGTTTGAGCTAAAGGAGGATGAATCAGACTCTACAACAGAAGAAGACTCAGAAGAGGAAGAGCCACAAACTCCAGTTTTTAGAAGATCAATTCGGGAAAGAAGACAACCAAAAAGGTATAGTCCATCTGCTTTCTATTCAAATTTTGCTTTAACTATAACTGATGATGATCCCATAACCATCAGGGAGGTAGTAGATTCAGAGGATGGAAAACTCTGGAAGGAGGCCATGGTTGATGAAATGGCATCCTTGCATAAAAATGAGGCATGGGATCTGGTGGAGTTGCCGGCTAGAAGGAATTCCATTGGGAGCAAATGGGTGTTTAAGAAGAAGATTAATGTAGAAGGCAAGGTGGAGAAATACAAAGCTCGGTTGTGTTGTATGGTACAACAACCCTCCCCATTTCAAAATTTTAGAATAAATTTCATTTAGAAATAGGTCCCCTTTCTTTTTAGATAGGAATAAAAGACTTAGAGGAAATCTGATCATTTTAAAATAAAAAAATAAAGGTTCATTGTTAAAATGGCATATGTTGCATATCTTTAATAGCAAGTGCATATAAACAAAATGAAACATTGAAAAATTTCGATCCGATAAGATATAAAGACTTTATCACATTAACATAATAACTAAAAGTATTCAATTGGAACAAAGTCCGATGTGATAAAGTAATCGCAATCGTAGATATATTTAAGTTGTATATTTGTTTTGGAAAAACTCCGATGCGATTGAACCAATCGAAATCACAAATTGCAAAGGTTAAAAGCTTTCACATTTGTTTTATGAAACTCTGATGCGATGCAATTGATCGCAATCACATTTCGGAAGAGAAATGTAATATGCGCTTATTTTATAATCTCCAATGTGATTGAACCAATCGCAATCGCAAATTGCAAAATGAAAATGCAAACTCTTCTTTTGGTCATTTGCAAAAATTTGATGTGATGCGATTGATCGCAATCACATTTCAGAGGAACAAACATTATAATCACTCATGATACTAAAATCTCTGATGCGATGGACCCCACTGTAATCGCAATCACAAATCGGCTATTATCATTTGCAATTCATTTCTTTTGAAAAGAGCCAATGCGATACACCATCATCACAATCGGAAATCGGCGGAGATTATGAAATCTTATTGGTTGTCCCTCTTGAAAATCCATGATGCGATTAATACTTAGTCTTTATATTTTACATTGCGCGTGTGTTATTTATTCATCGCAATCGCATGATTCAAAAGGAATAGTTTTATATTCTTATTTCAAAGAACCCGATCTCCGATTGTACGTTTACCATTAATATAAAATCAAATGAATAATCATGATTGATTTTGTTTTGAATGCGTGAGTGTGAATTTTATAGAAGGCATTTAAGTTTTAACATGGAGTTAATGAATTGAAAACAACGAATAAATCTTTTTGTATAGCTGTTCTCCTTATTGCATTTTCACCACGTCTGAAAGCTTTTTCTCCATTGCAGAACAACAAAAAATCCAATCCTTTCATTCGCCAAGCAAGAGAAACGTTACCAGACAATGAAATGTCTAAAAGATCTAGGAAAGCAAAGGCCACTGTCACTGCAAAGACCCCTATTTTCACCATGGTAGCTAAAGGGAAACCAGCCAGAATTAAGATGGTTATAGACACATCGTGCCAATGTCTTGGAAAAATATCTTGGGAAGAGGTATATAACCTCATTGAAAGGGAAAATCCTAAGGTCACTATGGCGAAGGCAACAGTTCCTGACGAAAATGTCTCAGAGTCTGATTCAGAAACTTCTCTTCAAGCACTTGCGAATTCATTCCTGCACCGAATTGCAGCTCGGGAAAACATTTTCCCTTACTATGATGTGATCCGGTGGGTGATAGATAGTGTCACCATCTAGAACAGGACGTTTATTTTAGCTACTGGGACAACATTTGGGTCATTTAAAGCATAGGACATTAAAGCAATGTACCACCTTTCGGACCCGCAGAAAATCTACAACAAAGCCTTCATCAAAGAATTTGCTGCAAATAATGAAAATTAGTTGGAGCCAATGAGAGAATGGAGAAGAGCTCCAGAGAAGCACAAAAATGAGGCATCAGGTATGTACTCTGTGGAGTCCCTTTCGCCTCCATACTGTTACACCGTCGCAATGATGTGCAGGCTATTTGGAAATGATAATTCAGCTAGTTTTTCCATACAAATGGTACCTTTAATCCATTCTGCTATAAATTCCGAAATCATGGACTAGGCTGTCATTCTTTCAGATAAGATAGCCAATATGATTCTCGAGTATAGAAAAGACAAGGACACAGGGAAAACAACCCCATTTTCCTTTTGTGCCTATATTCTAGATGCCTTATGTTTCAATTCTCAAAAATAAAGTATGGAAACCAAAGGAATCAGTTTTCTAGCAGTTTTCTAGCAGTTTTACTGATGAAGCCTTTGCTTTGTATTGGGACATATCTTAGATATAAAGCTAAATATTTACTATATAAAGCTAAAATAATCATAATACTTTTAATACTTAAATAGTAACTAATAAGTTTTACTTAAAGCTAAAGTAAAGTAACTTATGATAGCTATAGTAAAGCTATATAAGTTATATATGGTTCAAACAACATCATAAAACTATATATAGTAAAGCTATAGTAAAGCTATAGTAAGTTATAAGTATAATAGTATTAGTATTATAATATTAATACTAGTTATACTATTATATACTAGTACTATTATTAGTATACTAGTACTACTAATATAATAGTATAAAGTATACTAGTATATTATAAGTATATACTAGTATATTATAATATAAGTATACTATTAATACTATACTATATTATACTTATACTAGTAATATATATACTAGTATACTAGTAGTCTATATATATAAGTATAAGTAATATAGTACTAGTATATTAGTATATAGTAGTATACTTATATAGTAGTATACTAGTATATTATAATATAGTATTATACTATTATTACTATACTATTAGTATATACTAGTATTAAGTATATAGTATTACTAGTATATACACTAGTATATTAGTATATTATACTACTATATATAAGAGTATATTAATATAGTATACTACTATTACTAGTATACTATACTCTTATATATGGGTATTATAAGAGTAATAGTATACTACTATACTCTATATACTACTATATAAGTATACTATATAGAGTATACTATACTAATAGTATACTCTAAGAGTACTAATAAGTATAGTATAATAAGTATAATATAATAAGATCAATACTAGTAATACTAATACTACTATACTATACTTATACTATATATAAGAGTATACTATAATATATATAGTATACTATAATATAATATTAGTACTAATAGTATAGTATAATAATATAAGTATAGTAGTAATAATATACTATAGTATACACTCTATTATAGTATACTATAGTATATAATAGTATAATAGTATACTATAATACTAGTATACTATAAGTATAAGTATTAGAGTATACTTATACTTATAGTATAGTATATTTATATACTATATACTAATAATTATATAGTATTACTATAATAGAGTATAATTATTATAGTATACTATTAGTATAATAATTATACTCTAATAATTATACTATACTATAATTATAATAGAGTATAATTATTATTATAGTATACTATACTTATAGTAGTATTAGTAATAATATACTTATACTTATAGTATACTTATAGTATACTTATAGTACTCTATATACTCTGTAGCTGTTCTGTATATATGGAGAAAGGACTATCTACCGATGCTTCATGTGCAGTTGTATCATGTTCACCCCTTCTACCTTTATGTGTGAAAGAAAAAGTGTCACTCCTATCTCTTTTAGAACTTGCTTCACCTTGTGTAGGTTCACTAGGGGTTCTAGTAGGATGAGACGTAACACCAGACATGGCCATTATTTGTGGAGCAGATGGTTGGCCATTTTCAACTAATTTTTCAAGACTAACATAATCTTTTGGTAGTCTTAAACATTCCAAAGAAGGAAAAGTGGATAGCCTATTTTTCGTCAGATCAGTCTTCTCTCTGGCCAAGGCTATTCCTTGTTGAATCTTCTCAATATTAGAAGTATCTATATTATCAATACTTTTGAATAATATACTTCTAAGTCTTTCTTTTGAATCATCTAAACTGGAAGAAAATTTCAACTTTGAGCTAGAAATATCTACTTCTCTATAGTGAGGAGGAGAAGCAGGTTGAGGCAGGGCATCTCTCAGATGCTCAAGAGATATGTATATAATACCCATATTTGAATTAATATCATTCAACTTCTGGGCATGTTCATTTTGTATCCCCAAGCATTCATTATAGCTAGTGTGCATTTTCTTAATATGTTCCTTGATTTCAAGCACATCTCTAGCTAAATCATATATATTTTGCAACATACAAAAAGTTTGATAGTTTGTATAATTTTGCATCTTTTCTGCTTCACTCTGTTCTGGATCTGACAAATTCTTCATTTGTATCCACTGGAAGTCAGATTTCAGAGTACCATTTCTGAAAGTTCTCCTAGAGTTTCCTGGCTCTAAATATCTTTCATTTAATTTAGCCGACATCTCTTGTTGAGCACGAGGTAAAGTAAAAATCTTAATATCTGGTAATATTACAGAGTTTTCCTTTTCTTACTTTTTCTCTTCTACTTGGAAACTGGAGGATGTACCGGGTGCACAGAACTAACAATCATCTGATTTATGTGACAGAGATTTTCTAATACTTCTTCTGGGAATAACAGGTGGAACTGAGACAGAGGAAGGAATGGAAGGTATTACTACTTTTGTACTGTCTCTACCCCCCAAAAATGAAGATCTGTCCATGTGGGACATAGATCAGGATAAAGAGGGACTTGAAAATTTCAGCCCAGTAGAACCAACAGGATGAGTAACTAGAGATAACTGTTTTGGTTCCTGAGAAGATTTGAGCTGAGGATATTTTTGAGACAATGGAATGTATGTGCTACTCCATTCTTCAAGAAGAGTTCATTCACTGAAACCAATCTGGAGAGGAGAAGTATTACCGGGACCAAGAATCACTCCTTCTTTCAAGGCACGGGAACACAATTTAGGATTTATTGGTGGCATGGTACTAGAAACAATCTAAGACAAATGGATGAGTGTAACTTAGAAATTAATGTTTGTGGGGCAACATCAAAACCCTTAAACTGAATATATGCAGTCAAGAACTCATTAATATATGGATCTTGTAATGAGACTTGATAACGAGGAATCACTGAAGACCATGTAGGTCCATTGTTAAGTGGACTCTGAAATCCACCCAAGAGGGCATCATGGAGGTTATTTAATCTTGCATCAAGAACACATGTTAAGCAAGATGTGTTCAACCCCAGTCTTACTAAATGATTAATTCCAAACTGAATCATGCCTATATGAATATATTTGAAGCCATGTTCCAAACCCCATTCAACATCTTCTTTCTTTATCAATGGAACTTGATAAACTTGCTCTCCTACTGAGATTGAAATATTTACAGATGTAAACCGAAATAACTGAGTCGCTCAAAATTGAAAAGCAGGAATCTTATACAACTTGTCTACTTCTATCTCTGGCAGTGTCCAATTAGGCTGAGGTTCGAATTCTTGAACAATAACTTTCTCATCATATAAGTTTTCTTCAGAAGTTTTGTTCAAATACTTGTTCAAAAAAGACCATCTCTTATTTCTAGTAGTTTTCTTATCCTTGGGTGTTTGAAGAACAAACTCATTCAAAGAACCAACCATTGAAATAAAGTATTAGTATGCAACTGAACAGAGGAGAAACAAAGTCTTTGCGCACCAGGAGAAAAACATGGCAGTCCTTCGCCTCAATGCTCAACCAGCGCGTTACCTCCAACTTAGAATCATGGACAGTAGCATGGACAAATACCACTCAATGGGAAAACCAGATAACAAAACCTCTTCGGACAAAGAACCAGATGGCTCTGATACCAATTTCTTAACAAGATTCACAATTTCTAAACAAGATTCATAAATCTCAGAAATGAAGCTCAGAAACCAAGCACAGAGCAACTCTTCATTAATTTTCGGATGCCCCAATACAAAGCAAAGGCCTCAATATATAGCCTTTTTACCGGTTATCTGGTCACGCCTTTTACTGGAAATTGGAAACCAAAGGAATCTACTTTCGGCTAGACTATCATGCAATATTTCTTAGTCCGAAAGGAAGAGTACAATAATGGAGTGTACAAAAAGTAATAAATGACTAAAGTAGTGTAATAAAAGTAAAGATTCGGGCAAGTGGGGACAACCACTTTTTATCTCGTCCCTTGGAGGCTAGGCCATATGGGGACCGAATCTGGACACAGTATAAAGCTAAATCTTTACTGGTAGACAAACTAAAATAATCACATGCTGGCCAGAATCTAGGACATCAGCTCTTTACAAAAGTAATTACACAGTGGAGATTTTTATGATGGAATAAGTCCCACGGAAACCAATAGTAAGATATGCAAAGATATCAAATGAGTGATCTTTGCTATCAATCACTATTTGCTCTGTCTTCATAGTCATGCTCGTGATCATATCTGGAACCATAATCATTTCTGGCAGCTTGATCTGGGCCCAATAATTCATCTTACTCAGGAGCAGGAATCTCATGAGGCAAAGCATCCCCTAACCATGGAGGGTCTTCTTCTCTAAAAGCACAATAGAAAGGGAAAGAGTAAAGATCCAGAGGTCTGTACTCTTCTTTGACAGAAATCCTTCCTTGATGACTTACAAATAAATTGAAGGATTCATCTTCTTCATTGAGAACTACAACTTTATCTTGATAAATGAATTCAAAGTCAATAATAACCCTAGCTCTGGGCATATACCTGTACAAGAATAATTTGAACCATGGACTCCACCAATTTATGACACTATCTACATTAATAGCATAGAAAATAACCCTAATATGACCATGGATCCTAGCTCTTTGGTGGATGCTAAAATAATCATTCCAGGTCCAATCAGTATTTTGTATGAATGAAAAATAAATTGGTACTAGTGTTCTAGACAATGAATAATATACATGCCATGGCCTATTCGTATATGGCAACTCTCTAAGATATGACTGCATGCCCTCTTCTGAATCAAACCATTTTTGTAATATGATTTGTTACAGACACGCAGGTAAAGACTTGACTCTTTTTGCAAAACATTCCCAACAAAACGTATATTCACATTGACTGCAAAATATGACTTGAAAATTACTAGACTGACAACTACTGGACAGGACTGGACTTTTACTTGAAGAACTCTCTCCTTTGTACAAAGGTCTGAACATCTTGATATCTTTGATTCCTGGATTTTTTATCTCTGAACTACCCTCTTTGGTCAGCATATCTGCAAGATAATTCTCAGCTCTTGATTTGTAAACAATGTCAAAATCATAACCATCTAACCATAGTGCCCATCTGAGAACTCTTGTACTTCCTTGCTCCAACAATTTCTTGTTTGCCAGAATTCCTTTCATATGCTTCAGATCTATTCTTGCCAGAAACCTGACACTCTTCAGGAATAGCCTGAACCTTTGTATACCTATTTTAACTGCAAGTATCTCCTTGTGGGAAGAAGGATACTTGATTTATGTATCATTAAAGGAACCAGAGGCATATGCACAAACAAGATCTTTTCTGCCATATTTTTGCAACAATACTGCATCCCATGTGTGGTCTGAAGCATTAGTTTCAAGTATAAATGGCAGACTGGTATCTGGTAGCTTTAACTTTGGCAGTTCTCTGACTTTGCTTTTTATATTCCTGACAACTTCTGTCATCTCTGTAGTCCAACTGGTTTTTTCCTTTTTCAACCTTTTCTGCAAAACTCTTGTGTCATTGGACTGATTTTCATAGAACTGTCTGATGTAGTTCAGACATCCCAAAAATCTCTGCAACATCTTTATATCAAGAATTATATCAGGAAACTTCAAAAGATGAATCAAAACATGATCTTGGAGTTCAACATGACCTTGTTCTATATGCAGTCCTAGATAATGAATTCTGACTTTGCCAATCTGAAACTTCTTAGAAGAATCTGATAGTACCAATCCATGCTTAACAACCATGTCATAAAACTGTTCTAAATTCTTTTTATGACTATTTACATCCCTACTGAAAACAACCAAATCATCAATATATATGATTATGAACCCTACCCCTCCGAAAATATCTTCCATCCGTTTCTAAAATTCTGAAGGAGAATTTTTCAAACCAAAGGGCATAACAGTCCACTAGTACTGACCATGAGGGACTGTAAATGCAGTTTTGTACCTGTCTTCTGGAATTATGCCAATCTGCCAGAATCCACTCTTAAGATCAAACTTGCTAAAAACATTAGCATTAGCAATCTTGGCAAGCAATAGCTCTTTGTTAGGAAGAGGATATCTGATAGGTAATAAAGCTTCATTTAAAGCTTTATAATTGATAACAAGTCTCTTCTTACCTCTTTTCTGTTCACTATGCTTGTTCACATAGAAGGCAGGACATGCCCATGGACTCTTGCAAGGCTCAATAAGCTTCTGATATAGCAATTGCTTTATTTCCTGTCTGCATAGATCTTGTTCATTAGGAGACATATGGTTAGCACTAGCTTTTTGAGGCTTAGAAATGTAACCTTCTTTGTAAGGTAAAGCCACAAAATATTTTTCTCTAGTCCAGAAAGCATCTGGACGATTAGCTGTTCAATCTCTTTTAAGCTTATCAGAAATGGCTTGAAGAGTTGATTAACCATGTAGCTCGACATTTTTGATAATCTTCTGGATATTTGAGAAATCCTGCAAACTATCTTGGATCTTATCTTCCTCAGTGGGCTTGACTTTAATTTGGAAATCATTCTTGGCTTGAACTTGGACTAGACCTTCAAGAGTTGTGAAGGTGACTGAATATTTTCCAAATGTGACTGGAAGAAATCTTTTAAGAAAGTCTTGTCCTAATAGGACATCTGAACCTATGTCAAAACTGTACAAAGTAATATATGTTTGTACATCATTTAGAAAAACTACAAAGTCATGAGATATATGAGTGATCTCCATCAACTCTTTGTTAGCTGCTCTGAAAGACAGTTTAGTCGGCTGCCAATAATAAGAAGCAATGGCTCCATATTTACAACATGTACACATTGCACCAGAATCAATCTGTGCATCAAGAGTATATTCCTTTATGTTAGGTAGCTTGATTTTCAAAGGAATTACTACTCTATCTCCTATTCCCATGATATTTACTATATCAACTTCCTTTGATTTCAAAGGAAACTCCTCAGGGATATCTTTCATCAATAATCTAGTTAATTTGGAATTTGCATCATCATAATCAGAAACTAAAGTTTGGAGCTTGGCTGACAACTGAATCATTTTTGATCTTGTATTCTTTATGGATAATTCCAAATTACTAATCTTGTTTTTAAGAGAATCGATTGTGTCCATACCTGAACTTTGTGAAGCTTCTGTGATATGTAAAGGCTTGAACATTGAATCAAATTCTCTTTCAATAAAATCTTCATCTTCAAACTCTCTGAATTTTCTGGAAGAAGGTATCTTCTTTTCTAAGCTTTCTAGCTTCTCTCTGAGCCTTCTTCTTGTTGTCAACTGTGTGGGCTCAAGTTGATTGAGCTCTCCCTTTACTGTATCAATTTGAGTCTGCAAAGTATCTGATTTGGAAAAATAAAACATTTTGATATCAGCAATAAATGTTTCATCTGAATCAGATGAATCTGAATTCAAGTTTATTTTACTGATATTTGGCAGACTATCTGCTTCTTCTTCAGAGGATTAAGATTCACTGGAAATTTCAAGGTATTCCCCATCTGAATGGGAAATGAGATCCCAATCCTTAGGATCATGAACATGAGAGAAGATATCAATTATTTTTACCTATTTCTTGTTTTTCTTCTCTTTGCAATTGTTGGCATAATGGCCTTCTTTACCACAGATAAAACATGTTACCTTTTTAGAAGGCTTTGTTTTTTTTCTGAATACTATTCTCCTTTTCTTTGAAAACTTAGAAGCATAATACTTCTTCTTAGGAGAATACTTACTTGTCTTGCAGGAACATGAAGTCTTTGAGTCTTTTTTCTTTGTTCTGCTGCTGCATCCAAAATCATAAGTTTCTGCAAAATTATTACAGACCTTATTGCTGAATTTCATCTGCTTCTTAAAATTCTTCTTTGATTTTTTTGCTGCACACTCCCTTTGTGAAACAGAAACTATCATCTGATGAACTGCAGCAAATGGAGAATTTTCTATCTTGACTTTATTGGTCTCAATATGCTGATTTATTAAATCTGGAATCTTTCCTGGCATTAAAGCAATATAATATCTTAAATATGCAACATTATGGGGATCTGGAGCTTGATAAAGAAGCTTTTTCATAACACAATAATAATCATGGAGATGATCAATATTGCATAGTCTTTGAGCTAAAAATAACTGAGCATGATGTGTTGAATCTTCAGGCACCACTCCTACAAATTCATGTTTCAAGGCATCAAAGATTGCTTTCAAAGGATCAGTAGGATGCTCAATTATATTGTTCATTTCAGCTTCTAATAATTTATCCCACCATTGTTTTAGAATACCAGTAAATGACCAAACTATTTGAGTAACAATATTAGACCAAGAAGCTTTAGTTTCAGCTTTTCTCTGCAAGGCCCTAGCATGTACATTATGCAGAACTGTTATGACTTCTTCACTTTCCATGCAATCAATATTCATCAAAATTGTATTACCATATACTTTTGCTGAAGGATTCTCTAACTTGGCAGGGGTACTCTGTAGCTGTTCTGTATATTTGGAGAAAGGACTATCTACAGATGCTTCATGTGCAGTTGTATCATGTATATATACTAATAATACTATACTATAGTATACTTAGTATACTAATATACTAATATACTTATTATATATATTAGTATTATTACTCTTATACTAGTATACTATACTCTATATAATATAATATACTATACTTGTATATAATATAGTATACTAGTATTATAATATATACTCTTATAAGTATACTATAATATAATATATTATAAGTGTATACTAGTACATTATAAGTATATACTAGTATTAAGTATACTATTATACAACTAGTATATACTAGTTATAAGTAATAGTATACTATTATAATTAATAGTAATAATTATAATATACTAGTACTATACTTATACTAGTATTATTATTATAATAGCTATTATATTAGTAATACTAGCATATTAGTAATATACTAGTATACTATAATACTAATATTAGTATAATATTATAGTATTAGTATATTAATACTAGTATAATTATATATATTAGTATTAGTATAATATATTAATATATTAGTATAATTATAATATAATAGTATATTAGTATTATACTAGTATTATAATAATAATTATACTATTATATTATATATTAGTATATATTATATAGTATTATATATATTAGTATTATAATTAGTATTATAATATTATATAATATATTATTATTATACTATTATATAATAATATAGTAAATTATATTATATTAGTATTAGTATAATTTTTTTTTTTTTTCTAAATCGGACTAATTCTATTTATGTAAGTATAATAATACAAAACTGCCTCAGCTCAGCTGTACTAGCCTGAGACTGGGCTTGAAAGTCAAACATAGTTCTGGAACGAAGCTGCCCATATAGGGAAACCAGCTCTATAGTAACAGTCTCACCGCCCTTGTTCAGGGAAACCGGTGGAATATTAGTGATTGTTATGAGACAGAAGCAAAAATCTAACACTATCATAAACGACAACCAGAAAACTGTAATATACTGTAGATAACCAGCATTGCTAACAAGATAAACAAGTTGAAAGACCATACTGCGCCAAGGCATTGCGAAGTCAGATGGAGTTGGTAGGCGATGGCTTTTCCTCCACTATTGGGCAGCTGTAATGAGCTTCAGGATCTTCCACTTCACTTTGCTTGTTGCGTCCTTCAGCGGCCTGTTCAGCTCCAGTGTTGACCTGCAGGGGAGAGGGACCAGAGGGGGGATTGGCTAAGCCTGCCGGCTCGGGAAAGTCCTCAATAGGTGAGGAAGCAGGGGAGGAACGAAGCTCGACAGGGACAGGATGAGGGTCGAAAGGAGCAGGATGGGAGACAGTCCAGGTAGGAGGGTTGAGGGTGGCGTCCTCACGCAAAGTAACAGTGATGAAAGCGGTGATGGAGGGACGATTGAAAGCGCTGTCAAACCTCAACTCTGCCCGTTGCGTGGTTTGACGAATGAAACGACTGCTGGCAGGCTGGGGGGCGGGGGAGGAGATGCGCTGGGGTGCGACAGGCGGAGGAGAGGCTGGAGGATGGCCATGTTCACAGACAGGAGGAATCTCAGAGAATTTCCTGTTGGATGAGGGGCGATCACCAAACGAGCTTCCTCTCGTGCCTCCACACCGAGCGGTCATGCGATGCCTGAGTCGAGGCATGGCGAGGCCGAGAGGCACAGGTTCGAGAGGCTTGGGAGCCTGGAGCGGATCTACAGCAGAGAAAGTAACCGGAACGAGCTGCAAAGGAGTGCTGGAATTTTGCTGAGGAGCAATAGAAGCACCTGGGCAGAAATTGTTGTTGGAGAAATGAGCATCCGGTTCGAATTCGATACAACTGAATAGCGAGCAGCGCCTGCCTGTAACTGTGCGAGCGCTTGGCTCGGCGCAGTGGGCAGGGCACGCACCATCCAAGGGCACCATACAAACACACAGAGAGACGGCGAGCTTACCCCAGGTCACCATGCAAACGCTCAGAGAGACGGTGAGCTCGTCGAGCCAGGAGCAAGGTTTCATAATGCGCGAGCCAGGCGGAACAGGGAGAATGTAATGCCGGCGCTGAGAGTTAATGCAACCTGCAAGCAGAGTAAATGCGGTGATTATGGCGCCGTGGAGGGCCATGTGGCTACCACACGCCGAGAGCATTGGGAAATGGCTGGAGCTAATAATCCCTATGCGATTATTGTTCATCCGCATCCGGAGAGTATTAGTATAATTATTATACTACATTATAATTATAATATTATTATTATATAATATTAGTATATAATATTATAATATTATATTATAATAGTATATTATATTATGGGAATAGTAATTATTATATACTAATATACTAATATAATACTAATATAATATTATTATATGTAATAATATATATAATATTATATTAGTATAATTAGTCATGGGAATATAATAATAATATACTAATATAATATTATACTAATATACTAGAATAATAATACTAATATTAGTATTATAATACTAATATACTAATATATTATTATACTATATTTTAACATTATATTCTATATAGTATACTATAATATAATATAATATTATTACATCCCTACTGAAAACAAGAAAATCATCAACATATACGATTATGAACCCTACCACTCCGAAAATATCTTCCATTCGTTTCTAAAATTCTGAAGGAGCATTTTTCAAACCAAAGGGCATAACAGTCCACTGGTACTGACCATGAGGGACTGTAAATGCAGTTTTGTACCTGTCTTCTGGAATTATGCCAATCTTCCAGAATCCACTCTTAAGATCAAACTTGCTAAAAACATTAGCATTAGAAATCTTGGCAAGCAATAGCTCTTTGTTAGGAAGAGGATATCTGATAGGTAATAAAGCTTCATTTAAAGCTTTATAATTGATGACAAGTCTCTTCTTACCTCTTTTCTGTTCACTATACTTGTTCACATAGAAGGCAGGACATGCCCATGGACTCTTGCAAGGCTCAATAAGCTTCTGATCCACCAATTGCTTTATCTCCTGTCTGCATAGATCCTATTCATTAGGAGACATATGGTTAGCACTAGATTTTTGAGGCTTAGAAATGTAACCTTCTTTGTAAGGTAAAGCCACAAAATATTTTTCTCTAGTCCAGAAAGCATCTGGACGATTAGCTGTGCAATCTCTTCTAAGCTTATCAGAAATGGCTTGAAGAGTTGATTGACCATGTCGCTCGACATTTTTGATAATCTTCTGGATCTTTGATAAATCCTGCAAACTATCTTGGATCTTATCTTTCTCGGTGGGCTTGAATTTAATTTGGAAATCATTCTTGGCTTGAACTTGGACTGGACCTTCAAGAGTTGTGAAGGTGACTGAATCTTTTCCAAATGTGACTGGAAGAAATCTTTTCAGAAATTCTTGTCCTAAGAGGACATCTGAACCTGTGTCAAAACTGTACAAAGTAACATATGTTTGTACATCATTTAGAAAAACTGGAAATTCAGGAGATGTATGAGTGATCTCCATCAACTTGTCTGTCGCTTGAAGACAGCTTTGTACGTACGCTAAAAATAAGAAGTAATGGCTCCAAAAGGACACATGTATACATATAACTGCATCAATTATGTTCAAGAGTATACCCTTATTTTGTGTGCTTTATTTTCAGTATTCATTATTTGTTCTATTTCCATACTATCACTATATCAAGTTCCTTTCATTTCAAAGGCAACTCCTAAGGGATATCTTTCATCAATAATCTAGTTAATTTGGAATTTGCATCATCATAATCAGAAACTAATGTTTGGAGCTTGGATGACAACTGAATCATTTCTGATCTTGTATTCTTTATGGATAATTCCAAATTACTAATCTTCTTTTTAAGAGAATCGATTGTGTCCATACCTGAACTTTGTGAAGCTTCTGTGATATGTAAAGACTTGAACATTGAATCAAATTCTCTTTCAACAAAATCTTCATCTTCAAACTCTCTGAATTTTCTGGAAGAAGGTATCTGCTTTTCTAAGCTTTCTAGCTTCTCTCTGAGCCTTCTTCTTGCTGTCAACTTTGTGGGCTCAAGCTGATTGAGCTCTCCCTTTACTGTATCAATTTGAGTCTGCAAAGTATCTGATTTGGAAAAATAAAACATTTTGATATCAGCAATAAATGTTTCAACTGAATCAGATGAATCTAAATTCAAGTTTATTTTACTGATATTTGGCAGAATATCTGCTTCTTCTTCAGAGGATGAAGATTCACTGGAAATTTCAAAGTATTCCCCATCTGAATGGGAAATGAGATCCCAATCCTTAGGATCATGAACATGAGAGAAGATATCCATTATTTTTACCTGTTTCTTTTTTTTCTTCTCTTTGCAATTGTTGGCATAATGGCCTTCTTTACCACAGATAAAACATGTTACCTTTTTAGAAGGCTTTGTTCTTTTTCTGAATACTATTCTCCTTTTATTTGAAAAATTAGAAGGATAATACTTCTTCTTAGGAGAATACTTACTTGTCTTGCAGGAACATGAAGTCTTTGAGACTTTTTTCTTTGATCTACTGCTGCATACAAAATCATAAGTTTCTGCAAAATTATTACAGGCCTTACTGCTAAATTTCATCTGCTTCTTAAAATTCTTCTTTGCTTTTTCTACTACACACTCCCTTTGTGAAACAGAAACTATCATCTGATGAACTGCATCAAATGAATAATTTTATATCTTGACTTTATTGGTCTCAATATGCTGATTTATTAAATCTGGAATCTTTCCTAGCATTGAAGTAATATAATATCTTAAATATGCAACATTATGGGGATCTGAAGCTTGATAAAGAAGCTTTTGCATAACACAATAATAATCATGGAGATGATCAATATTGCATAGTCTTTGAGCTAAAAATAATTGATCATGACGTGTTGAATCTTCAGGCACCACTCCTACAAATTCATGTTTCAAGGCATCAAAGATTGCTTTCAAAGGATCAGTAGGATGCTCAATTATATTGTTCATTTCAGCTTCTGATAATTTATCCCACCATTGTTTCAAAATACCAATAAATGACCAAACTATTTGAGAAACAATATCAGACCAAGAAGCTTTAGTTTCAGCTTTTCTCTGCAAGGCCCAAGCATGTACATTATGCAGAACTGTTATGACTTCTTCACTTTCCATGCAATCAATATTCATCAAAATTGTATTACCATATCTTTTTGCTGAAGGATTCTCTAACTTGGCAGGGGTACTCTGTAGTTGTTCTGTATATCTGGAGAAAGGAATATCTACAGATGCTTCATGTGAAGTTGTATCATGTTCACCACTTCTACCTTTATGTGTGAAAGAAAAAGTGTCACTCCTATCTCTTTTAGAACTTGCTTCACCTTGTGTAGGTTCACCAGGGGTTCCAGTAGAATGAGAGATAACACTAGACATGGCCATTATTTGTGGAGCAGATGGTTGGCCATTTTCAACTAATTTTGCAAGACTAACATAACCTTTTGTTAGTCTTAAACATTCCAAGAAGGGAAAAATGGATAGCCTATTTTTCATCAGATCAGTCGTCTCTCTGGCCAAGGCTATTCCTTGTTGAATCTTCTCAATCTTAGCAGTATCTATATTATCAATACTTTTGAATAAGATACTTCTTTTGAATCATCTAAAATGGAAGAAAATTTCAACTTTGAGCTAGAAATATCTACTTCTCTATAGTGAGGAGGAGAAGCAGACTGAG
The DNA here is from genome assembly GCA_034641835.2 of Pinus albicaulis. NCBI lineage: Eukaryota > Viridiplantae > Streptophyta > Pinopsida > Pinales > Pinaceae > Pinus > Pinus albicaulis. The sequence goes on from CM076580.1 coordinate 1,722,220,985, forward strand.
GCAGGGCATCTCTCAGATGCTCAAGAGATCTATATATAATACCCATATATGAATTAATATCATTCAACTTCTGGGCATGTTCATTTTGTATCCCCAAGCATTCATTATAGCCAATGTGCATTTTCTTAATATGTTCCTTAATTTCAAGCACATCTCTAGCTAAATCATCTATATTTTGCAACATACAAACAATTTGATAGTTTGTATAATTGTGCATCTTTTCTGCCTCACTCTGTTATGGATTTGAAAAATTCTTCATTTGTATCCACTGGAAGTCAGATTTCAGAGTACCATTTCTAAAATTTCTCCTAGAGTTTCCTGGCTCTAAATATCTTTCATTTAATTTAGCCGACATCTCTTGCTGAGCACGAGGTAAAGTAAAAATCTTAATATCTAGTAATATTACAAAGTTTTCCTTCTCTTGTTTTTGCTCTTCTACTTGGAAACTGGAGGATGTATCGGGTGCACAGAACTGAAAATCATCTAATTTATGTGATAGAGCTTTTTTAATACTTCTTCTGGGAATAACAGGTGGAACTCATACAGAGGAAGGAATGGAAGGTATTACTGTCCATTGAAGATCTTCAATGCACAAATCTTCATTTTTGGGGGGTAGAGACAGTACAAAAGCAGTAATACCTTCCATTCCTTCCTCTGTCTGAGTTCCACCTGTTATTCCCAGAAGAAGTATTAGAAAAGCTCTGTCACATAAATCAGATGATTGTCAATTCTGTGTACTCGGTACATCCTCCAGTTTCCAAGTAGAAGAGCAAAAGCAAGAAAAGGAAAACTTCTTAATATTACCAGATATTAAGTGTTTTACTTTACCTTGTTCTCAGCAAGAGATGTCGGCTAAATTAAATGAAAGATATTTAGAGCCAGGAAACTCTAGGAGAACTTTCAGAAACGGTACTCTGAAATCTGACTTCCAGTGGATACAAATGAAGAATTTGTCAGATCCAGAACAGAGTGAGGCAGAAAAGATGCACAATTATACAAACTATCAAATTGTTTGTATGTTACAAAATATAGATGATTTAGCTAGAGATGTGCTTGAAATTAAGGAACATATTAAGAAAATGCACACTAGCTATAATGAATGCTTGGGGATACAAAATGAACATGCCCAGAAGTTGAATGATATTAATTAAAATATGGGTATTATATACAGATCTCTTGAGCATATGAGAGATGCCCTGCCTCAGCCTGCTTCTCCTCCTCACTATAGAGAAGTAGATATTTCTATCTCAAAGTTGAAATTTTCTTCCAGTTTAGATGATCCAAAAGAAATACTTAGAAGTATCTTATTCAAAAGTATTGATAATATCGATACTGCCAATATTGAGAAGATTCAACAAGGAATAGCCTTGGCCAGAGAGAATACTGATCTGATGAAAAATATGCTATCCACTTTTCTTTCTTTGGAATGTTTAAGACTACCAAAAGGTTATGTTAGTCTTGCAAAATTAGTTGAAAATGACCAACCATCTGCTCCACAAATAATGGCCATGTCTGGTGTTACCTCTCATCCTACTAGAACCCCTGGTGAACCTACACAAGGTGAAGCAAGTTCTAAAAGAGATAGGAGTGACACTTTTTCTTTCACACATAAAGGTAGAAGGGGTGAACATGATACAACTGCACATGAAGCATCTGTAGATAGTCCTTTCTCCAGATATACAGAACAGCTACAGAGTACCCCTGCCAAGTTAGAGAATCCTTCAGCAAAAGGATTGGTAATACAATTTTGATGAATATTGATTGCATGGAAAGTGAAGAAGTCATAACAGTTCTGCATAATGTACATGCTTGGGCCTTGCAGAGAAAAGCTGAAACTAAAGCTTCTTGGTCTGATATTGTTACTCAAATAGTTTGGTAATTTATTGGTATTCTGAAACGATTGTGGGATAAATTATCAGAAGTTGAAATGAACAATATAATTGAGCATCCTACTGATCCTTTGAAAGCAATCTTTGATGCCTTGAAACATGAATTTGTAGGAGTGGTGCCTGAATATTCAAAACATCATGCTCAGTTATTTTTAGCTCAAATACTATGCAATATTGATCATCTCCATGATTATTATTGTGTTATGAAAAAGCTTCTTTATCAAGCTCCAGATCCCCATAATGTTGCATATTTAAGATATTATATTGCTTCAATGCCAGGAAAGATTCCAGATTTAATAAATCAACATATTGAGACCAATAAAGTCAAGATAGAAAATTCTTCATTTGCTGCAGTTCATCAGATGATAGTTTTTGTTTTACAAAGGGAGTGTGCAGCAGAAAAATCAAAGAAGAATTTTAAGAAGAAGATGAAATTCAACGGTAAGGTCTGTAATAATTTTGTAGAAACTTATGATTTTGGATGCAGCAGATCAAAGAAAAAAGTCTCAAGGACTTCATGTTCCTATAAGACAAGTAAGTATTATCCTAAGAAGAAGTATTATCCTTCTAAGTTTTCAAAGAAAAGGAGAATAGTATTCAAAAAAAGAACATAGCCTTCTAAAAAGGTAACATGTTTTATCTGTGGTAAAGAAGGCCATTATGCCAACAATTGCAAAGAGAAGAAAAACAAGAAACAGGTAAAAATAATGGATATCTTCTCTCATGTTCATGATCCTAAGGATTGGGATCTCATTTCCCATTCAGATGGGGAATACTTTGAAATTTCCAGTGAATCTTCATCCTCTAAAGAAGAAGTAGATAGTCTACCAAATATCAGTAAAATAAACTTGAATTCAGATTCATCTGATTCATATGAAACATTTATTTCTGATATCAAAATGTTTTATTTTTCCAAATCAGATACTTTGCAGACTCAAATTGATACAGTAAAGGGAGAGCTCAATCATCTTGAGCCCACACAGTTGACAGAAAGAAGAAGGCTCAGAGAGAAGCTAGAAAGCTTAGAAAAGCAGATACCTTCTTCCAGAAAATTCAGAGAGTTTGAAGATGAAGATTTTATTGAAAGAGAATTTGATTCAATGTTCAAGCCTTTACATATCACAGAAGCTTCACAAAGTTCAGGTATGGACACAATCGATTCTCTTAAAAAGAATATTAGTAATTTAGAATTATCCATAAAGAATACAAGATCAGAAATGATTCAGTTGTTAGCCAAGCTCCAAACTTTAGTTTCTGATTATGATGATGCAAATTCCAAATTAACTAGATTATTGATGAAAGATATCCCTAAGGAGTTGCCTTTGAAATCAAAGGAATTTGATATAGTAAATATCATGGGAATAGGAGATAGAGTATTAATTCCTTTGAAAATCAAGCTACCTAACATAAAGGAATATACTCTTGATGCATAGATTGATTCTGGTGAAATGTGTACATGTTGTAAATATGGAGCCATTCCTTCTTATTATTGGCAACTGACTAAACTGTCTTTCAAAGCAGCTAACAAAGAGTTGATGGAGATCACTCATATATCTCCTGACTTTCCAATTTTTCTAAATGATGTACAGACATATGTTACTTTGTACAGTTTTGACACAGGTTCAAATGTCCTCTTAGGACAAGACTTTCTGAAAAGATTTCTTCCAGTCACATTTGGAAAAGATTCAGTCACCTTCACAACTCTTGAAGGTCTAGTCCAAGTTCAAGCCAAGAATGATTTCCAAATTAAATTCAAGCCCACTGAGGAAGATAAGATCCAAGATAGTTTGCAGGATTTATCAAAGATCCAGAAGATTATAAAAAATGCCGAGCTACATGGTCAATCAACTCTTCAAGCCATTTTTGATAAGCTTAGAAGAGATTGCACAACTAATCGTCTAGATGCTTTCTGGACTAGAGAAAAATATTTTGTGGCTTTACCTTACAAAGAAGGTTACATTTCTAAGCCTCAAAAAGCTAGTGCTAACCATATGTCTCCTAATGAACAGGATCTATGTAGATAGGAGATAAAGAAATTGCTGGATCAAAAGCTTATTGAGCCTTGCAAGAGTCCATGGGCATGTCCTGCCTTCTATGTGAACAAGCATAGTGAACATAAAAGAGGTAAGAAGAGACTTGTCATCAATTGTAAAGCTTTAAATGAAGCTTTATTACCTATCAGATATCCTCTTCCTAACAAAGAGCTATTGCTTGCCAAGATTGCTAATGCTAATGTTTTTAGCAAGTTTGATCTTAAGAGTGGATTTTGGCAGATTGGCATAATTCCAGAAGATAGGTACAAAACTTCATTTACAGTCCCTCATGGTCAGTACCAGTGGACTGTTATGCCCTTTGGTTTGAAAAATACTCCTTCAGAATTTCAGAAACGGATGGGAGATATTTTCGGAGGGGTAGGGTTCATAATCTTATATATTGATGATTTGATTGTTTTCAGTAGGGATGTAAATAGTCATAAAAATAATTTAGAATAGTTTTATGACATGGTTTTTAAGAATGGATTGGTACTATCAGATTCTGCTGAGAATTTTCAGATTGGAAAAGTTAGAATTGATTATCTAGGACTCCATATAGAACAAGGTCATGTTGAACTCCAAGATCATGTTTTGATTCATCTTTTGAAGTTTCCTGATATAATTCCTGATATAAAGATGTTGCAGAGATTTTTGGGATGTTTGAACTACATCAGATAGTTCTATGAAAATCAGTCCAATGACACAAGAGTTTTGCAGAGAAGGTTGAAAAAAGAAAAAACCAGTTGGACTACAGAGATGATAGAAGATGTCAGGAATATAAAAAGCAAAGTCAGAGAACTGCCAAAGTTAAAGCTGCCAGACACCAGTCTGCCATTTATACTTGAAACTGATGCTTCAGACCACACATGGGCTGCAGTATTGTTGAAAAAATATGGCAGAAAAGATCTTGTTTGTGCATATGCCTCTGGTTCCTTTAATGAGAAATCAAGTATCCTTCTTCCCACAAGGAGATACTTTCTGTTAAAATATGTATACAAAGGTTCAGGTTGTTCTTGAAGAGTGTCAAGTTTCTGGTAAGAACAGATCTTAAGCATATGAAAGGAATTCTGGAAAACAAGAAATTGCTGGAGCAAGGAAGTACAAGAGTTCTCAGATGGGCACTATGGTTAGATGGTTATGATTTTGACATTGTTTACAAATCAGGAGCTGAGAATTATCTTGCAGATATGCTGACCAGAGAGGGTAGTTCAGAGATAAAAAATCCAGGAATCAAAGATATCAAGATGTTCAGACCTTTGAACAAAGAAGACAATTCTTCAAGTAAAAGTCCAGTCCTGTGCAGTAGTTGTCAGTCTAGTAATTGTCAAGTCATAGTTTGCAGTCAGTCTGAATATACATTTTGTTGGGAATGTTTTGCAAAAATAGTCAAGTCTTTACCTGCGTGTCTGTAACAAATCATATTACAAAAATGGTTTGATTCAGAAGAGGGCATGCAGTCATATCTTAGAGAGTTTCCATATAGGAATAGACCATGGCGTGTATATTATTCATTGTCTAGAACACTAGTACCAGTTTATTTTGCATTCATACAAAATACTGATTGGACCTGGAATGATTATTTTACCATCCACCAAAGAGCTAGGATCCATGGTCATATTAGGGTTATTTTCTATGCTATTAATGTAGATAGTGTCATAAATTGGTGGAGTCCATGGTTCAAATTATTCTTGGAGAGGTATATGCCCAAAGCTTGCTGGATGCTTGATAAAAGCTATTCATAAACTGTCAGTACACTCATATGGGAGCTACATGTTGTTGCACAACATGATTATGTTATTGACTTTGAATTCATTCATCAAGATACAGTTGTAGTTCTCAATGAAGAAGATGAATCCTTCAATTTATTTGTAAGTCATCAAGGAAGGATTTCGTTCGAAGAAGAGTACAGACCTCCGGATCTTTACTCTTTCCCTTTCTATTGTGCTTTCAGAGAAGAAGACCCTCCATGGTTAGGGGATGCTTTGCCTCACGAGATTCTTGCTCCTAAGTTAGATGAATTATTGGGCCTAGATCAAGCTGCCAGAAATGATTATGCTTCCAGATATGATCACGAGCATGAATATGAAGACAGAAAAAATAGTGATTGATAGAAAAGATTACTCATTTGATATCTTTGCATATCTTACTATTGGTTTCCGTGGGATTTATTCCATCATAAAAATATTCACTGTGTAATTACTTTTGTAAAGAGCTGATGTCGTAGATTCCAGCCAGCATGTGATTATTTTAGTTTGTCTGCCAGTAAAGATTTAGCTTTATACTATGTCCAGATTCGGTCCCCATATGGCCTAGCCTCCAAGGGACGAGATAACAAGTGGTTGTCCCCACTTGCACGAATCTTTACTTTTATTACACTACTTTAGTCATTTCTTACTTTTTGTACACTCCATTATTGTACTCTTCCTTTCGGACTAAGAAATCTTGCATGATAGTCTAGCCGAAAGTAGATTCCTTTGGTTTCTAGTTTCCAGTAAAAGGTGTGATCGGATAACCGGTAAAAAGGCTATATATTGAGGCCTTTGCTTTGTATTGGGGCATCCGAAAATTAATGAAGAGTTGCTCTATGCTTGGTTTCTGAGAGTTTTGAATCTTGTTTAGAAATTGCGAATCTTGTTAAGAAATTGGTATCAGAGCCATCTGGTTCTTTGTCCGAAGAGGTTTTGTTATCTGGTTTTCCCAATGAGTGATATTTTTTTGTGCTACTGTCCACGAGTCTAAGTTGGAGGTAAGGCGCTGGTTGAGAATTGAGGCGAATGAATGCCGTGTTTTTCTCCTGGTGCGCAAAGAATTTGTTTCTCCTCTGTTCAGGTGCATACTAATACTTTATTTCAATGGCTGGTTCTTTGAATGAGTTTGTTCTTCAAACACCCGAGGATAAGAAAACTGCTAGAAATAAGAGATGGCCTTTTTTGAACAAGTATTTGAAAAAAACTTCTGAAGAAAACTTATATGATGAGAAAGTTATTGTTCAAGAATTCAAACCTCAGCCTAATTGGACACTGCCAGAGATAGAAGTAGACAAGTTGTATAAGATTCTTGCTTTTCAATTTCAAGCGACTCAGTTATTTCGATTTACATCTGTAAATATTCCGATCTCAGTAGGACAACAAGTTTATTAGGTTCCATTGATAAAGAAAGAAGATGTTGAATGGGGTTTGGAACATGGCTTCAAATATATTCATATAGGCATGATTCAGTTTGGAATTAATCCTTTAGTAAGACCAGGGTTGAACACATCTTGCTTAACATGTGTTCTTGATACAAGATTAAATAATTTCCATGATGCCCTCTTGGGTGGATTTTAGAGTCCACTTAACAATGGTCCTGCATGGTCTTCAGTGATTTCTTGTTATCAAGTCTCATTATAAGATCCATATATTAATAAGTTCTTGACTGCCTATATTCAGTTTAATGGTTTTGATGTTGCCCCACAAAAATTAATTTCTTAGTTACACTCATCCATTTGTCTTAGATTTGTTTCTAGTACCATGCCACCACTAAATCCTAAATTGTGCTCCCGTGCCTTGAAAGAAGGAGTGATTGTTGGTCCTGGTAATACTGATCCTCTCCAGATTTGTTTCAGTGAGTGCACTCTTCCTGAAGAATGGAGTAGCACATACATTCCATTGTCTCAAAAATATCCTCAGCTCAAATCTTCTCAGGAACCAAAATAGTTGTCTCTAGTTACTCATCCTGATGGTTCTACTGGGCTGAAATTTTCAAGTCCCTCTTTATCCCGATCTATGTCCCACATGGATAGATCTTCATTTTTGGGGGGTAGAGACAATACAGAAGTAGTAATACCTTCTTTTCCTTCCTCTGTCTCAGTTCCACCTGTTATTCCCAGAAGAAGTATTAGAAAATCTCTGTCACATAAATCAGATGATTGTCAATTTTGTGTACCTGTTACATCCTCCAGTTTCCAAGTAGATGAGCAAGAACAAGAAAAGGAAAAGTCTTTAATATTACCAGATATTAAGAGTTTTACTTTACCTCGTGCTCAACAAGAGATGTCGGCTAAATTAAATGAAAGATATTTAGAGCCAGGAAACTCTAGGAGAACTTTCAGAAATGGTACTCTGAAATCTGACTTCCAGTGGATACAAATGAAGAATTTTTCAGATCCAGAACAGAGTGAGGCAGAAAAGATGCACAATTATAAAAACTATCAAATTGTTTGTATGTTGCAAAATATAGATGATTTAGCTAGAGATGTGCTTGAAATTAAGGAACATATTAAGAAAATGCACATTAGCTATAATGAATGCTTGGGGATACAAAATGAACATGCCCAGAAGTTGAATGATATTAATTAAAATATGGGTATTATATACAGATCTCTTGAGCATCTGAGAGATGCCCTGCCTCAGCCTGCTTCTCCTCCCCACTATAGAGAAGTAGATATTTCTAGCTCAAAGTTGAAATTTTCTTCCAGTTTAGATGATTCAAAAGAAAGACTTAGAAGTATCTTATTAAAAAGTATTGATAATATAGATACTCCTAAGATTGAGAAGATTCAACAAGGAATAGCCTTGGCCAGAGAGAAGACTGATCTGATGAAAAATAGGCTATCCAATTTTCCTTCTTTGGAATGTTTAAGACTACCAAAAGGTTATGTTAGTCTTGCAAAATTAGTTGAAAATGGCCAACCATCTGCTCCACAAATAATGGCCATGTCTGGTGTTACCTCTCATCCTACTAGAACCCCTGGTGAACCTACACAAGGTGAAGCAAGTTCTAAAAGAGATAGGAGTGACACTTTTTCTTTCACTCATAAAGGTAGAAGGAGTGAACATGATACAACTGCACATGAAGCATCTGTAGATAGTCCTTTCTCCAGATATATAGAATAGCTACAGAGTACCCCTGCCAAGTTAGAGAATCCTTCAGCAAAAGGATATGGTAATACAATTTTGATGAATATTGATTGCATGAATAGTGAAGAAGTCATAACAGTTCTGCATAATGTACATGCTTGGGCCTTGCAGAGAAAAGATGAAACTAAAGATTCTTGGTCTGATATTGTTACTCAAATAGTTTGGTCATTTACTGGTATTCTGAAACAATGGTGGGATAATTTATCAGAAGCTGAAATGAACAATATAATTGAGCATCCTACCGATCCTTTGAAAGCAATCTTTGATGCCTTGAAACATGAATTTGTAGGAGTGGTGCCTAAATATTCAACACATCATGCTCGGTTATTTTTAGCTCAAAGACTATGCAATATTGATCATCTCCATGATTATTATTGTGTTATGCAAAAGCTTCTTTATCAAGCTCCAGATCCCCATAATGTTGCATATTTAAGATATTATATTGCTTCAATGCCAGGAAAGATTCCAGATTTAATAAATCAGCATATTGAGACCAATAAAGTCAAGATAGAAAATTCGTCATTTGCTGCAGTTCAACAGATGATAGTTTCTGTTTTACAAAGGGGATGTGCAGCAGAAAAAGCAAAGAAGAATTTTAAGAAGCAGATGAAATTCAACAGTAATGTCTGTAATAATTTTGCAAAAACTTATGATTTTGGATGCTGCAGGAGATCAAAGAAAAAAGTCTCTAAGACTTCATGTTCCTGCAAGACAAGTAAGTATTCTCCTAAGAAGAAGTATTATCCTTCTAAGTTTTCAAAGAAAAGGATAATAGAATTCAGAAAAAGAGCAAAGCCTTCTAAAAAGGTAACATGTTTTATCTGTGGTAAAGAAGGCCATTATGCCAACAATTGCAAAGAGAAGAAAAACAAGAAACAAGTAAAAATAATGGATATCTTCTCTCATGTTCATGATCCTAAGGATTGGGATCTCATTTCCCATTCAGATGGGGAATACTTTGAAATTTCCAGTGAATCTTCATCCTCTGAAGAAGAAGCAGATAGTCTGCCAAATATCATTAAAATAAACTTGAATTCAGATTCATTTGATTCAGATGAAACATTTATTGCTGATATCAAAATGTTTTATTTTTCCAAATCAGATACTTTGCAGACTCAAATTGATACAGTAAAGGGAGAGCTCAATCAGCTTGAGCCCACACATTTGATAGCAAGAAAAGGGCTCAGAGAGAATCTAGAAAGCTTAGAAAAGAAGATACCTTCTTCAAGAAAATTCAGAGAGTTTGAAGATGAATATTTGATTGAAAGAGAATTTGATTCAATGTTCAAGCCTTTACATATCACAGAAGCTTCACAAATTTCAGGTATGGACACAATCGATTCTCTTAAAAAGAAGATTAGTAATTTGGAATTATCGATAAAGAATACAAGATCAGAAATGATTCAATTGTCAGCCAAGCTCCAAACATTAGTTTCTGATTATGATGATGCAAATTCCAAATTAACTAGATTATTGATGAAAGATATCCCTGAGGAGTTTCCTTTGAAATCAAAGGAAGTTGATATAGTAAATATCATGGGAATAGGAGATAGAGTAGTAATTCCTTTGAAAATCAAGCTACCTAACATAAAGGAATATACTCTTGACGCACAGATTGATTCTGGTGCAATGTGTACATGTTGTAAATATGGAGCCATTCCTTCTTATTATTGGCAGCCGACTAAACTGTCTTTCAGAGAAGCTAACAGAGAGTTGATGGAGATCACTCATATATCTCCTGACTTTCTAGTTTTTCTAAATGATGTACAGACATATGTTACTTTGTATAGTTTTGACACAGGTTCAGATGTCCTCTTAGGACAAGACTTTTTGAAAATATTTCTTCCAATCACATTTGGAAAAGATTCAATCACCTTTAGACCTCTTGAAGGTCCAGTCCAAGTTCAAGCCAAGAATGATTTCCAAATTAAAGTCAAGCCCACTGAGGAAGATAAGATCCAAGATAGTTTGCAGGATTTATCAAAGATCCAGAAGATTATCAAAAATGCCGAGCTACATGGTCAATCAACTCTTCAAGCCATTTTTGATAAGCTTAGAAGAGATTGCACAGCTAATCGTCCAGATGCTTTCTGGACTAGAGAAAAATATTTTGTGGCTTTACCTTACAAAGAAGGTTACATTTCTAAGCCTCAAAAAGCTAGTGCTAACCATATGTCTCCTAATGAACAGGATCTATGCAGGCAGGAGATAAAGCAATTGCTCGATCAGAAGCTTATTGAGCCTTGCAAGAGTCTATGGGCATGTCCTTCCTTCTATGTGAACAAGCATAGTGAACAGAAAAGAGGTAAGAAGAGACTTGTCATCAATTATAAAGCTTTAAATGAAGCTTTATTACCTATCAGATATGCTCTTCCTAACAAAGAGCTATTGCTTGCCAAGATTGCTAATGCTAATGTTTTTAGCAAGTTTGATCTTAAGAGTGGATTCTGGTAGATTGGCATAATTCCAGAAGACAGGTACAAAACTGCATTTACAGTCCCTCATGGTCAGTACCAGTGGACTGTTATGCCTTTTGGTTTGAAAAATTCTCCTTCAGAATTTCAGAAACGGATGGAAGATATTTTCGGAGGGGTAGGTTCATAATCGCATATATTGATGATTTGCTTGTTTTCAGTAGGGATGTAAATAGTCATAAAAAGCATTTAGAACATTTTTATGACATGGTTTTTAAGCATGGATTGGTACTATCAGATTCTGCTGAGAAGTTTCAGATTGGCAAAGTTAGAATTGATTATCTAGGACTGCATATAGAACAAGGTCATGTTGAACTCCAAGATCATGTTTTGATTCATCTTTTGAAGTTTCCTGATATAATTCCTGATATAAAGATGTTGCAGAGATTTTTGGGATGTCCAAACTACATCAGACAGTTCTGTGGAAATCAGTCCAATGAAACAAGAGTTTTGCAGAAAAGGTTGAAAAAAGAAAAAACCAGTTGGACTACAGAGATGACAAAAGCTGTCAGGAATATAAAAAGCAAAGTCAGAGAACTGCCAAAGTTAAAGCTGCCAGACACCAGTCTGCCATTTATACTTGAAACTAATGCTTCAGACCAAACATGGGCTACAGTATTGTTGCAAAAATATGGCAGAAAAGATCTTGTTTGTGCATATGCCTCTGGTTCCTTTAATGATACAGAAATCAAGTATCCTTCTTCCCACAAGGAGATACTTGTTGTTAAAAGAGGTATACAAAGGTTCAGGCTGTTCCTGAAGAGTGTCAGGTTTCTAGTAAGAACAGATCTGAATCATATGAAAGGAATTCTGACAAACAAGAAATTGTTGGAGCAAGGAAGTAAAAGAGTTCTCAGATGGGCACTATGGTTAGATGGTTATGATTTTGACATTGTTTACAAATCAGGAGATGAGAATTATCTTGCAGATATGCTAACCAGAGAGGGTAGTTCAAAGATAAAAAATCCAGGAATCAAAGATATAAAGATGTTCAGACCTTTGAACAAAGGAGAGAGTTCTTCAAGTAAAAGTCCAGTCCTGTCCAGTAGTTGTCAGTCTAGTAATTGTGAAGTCATAGTTTGCAGTCAGTGTGAATATACGTTTTGTTGGGAATGTTTTGCAAAAAGAGTCAAGTCTTTACCTGCGTGTCTGCAACAAATCATATTAAAAAAATGGTTTGATTCAGAAGAGGGCATGCAGTCATATCTTAGAGAGTTGCGATATAGGAATAGGCCATGGCGTGTATATTATTCATTGTCTAGAACACTAGTACTAGTTTATTTTGCATTCATACAAAATATTGATTGGACCTGGAATGATTATTTTACCATCCACCAAAGAGCTAGGATCCATGGTCATATTAGGGTTATTTTCTATGCTATTAATGTAGATAGTGTCATAAATTGGTGGAGTCCATGGTTCAAATTATTCTTGTACAAGTATATGCCCAGAGCTTGCTGGATGCTTGATGAAAGCTATTCAGAAACTGTCAGTACACTCATATGGGAGCTACATGTTGCTGCACAACATGATTATGTTATTGACTTTGAATTCATTCATCAAGATACAGTTGTAGTTCTCAATGAAGAAGATGAATCCTTTAATTTATTTGTAAGTCATCAAGGAAGGATTTCTGTCGAAGAAGAGTACAGGCCTCCGGATCTTTACTCTTTCCCTTTCTATTGTGCTTTCAGAGAAGAAGACCCTGCATGGTTAGGGGATGCTTTGCCTCATGAGATTCTTTCTCCTGAGTTAGATGAATTATTGGGCCCAGATCAAGCTGCCAGAAATGATTATGCTGCCAGATATGATCACGAGCATGACTATGAAGATAGAGCAAATAGTGATTGATAGAAAAGATCACTCATTTGATATCTTTGCATATCTTACTATTGGTTTCCGTGGGATTTATTCCGTCATAAAAATCTCCACTGTGTAATTACTTTTGTAAAGAGCCGATATCCTAGATTCCGGCCAGCATGTGATTATTTTAGTTTCTCTGCCAGTAAAGATTTAGCTTTAGTATAGTAAAGCTATAGTAAGTTATATATTGTTCAAACACATTATAATGCTTTACTATAGTAAAGCTATATAAGTTATATATTGTTCAAACACATCATAATGGTTTACTATAGTAATGCTTTACTATATAATAAGTTACTTTACTTTACTTTAGCTTTAAAAACATGATAATAGTAAAGCTTTACTTTACTTTACTTATTTTAGCTTTACTAAGTTATAGTAAAGCTAAAGTAATATATTACTAAGTAAAGCTATAGTAATAATTATAAGTTACTTATTTTAGCTTTACTATAGTTTTACTATATATAAGTAACATAGTAAGTAACTTACTATTAAGTAACTTAAGCTATAGTAAGTTATTAAGTTACTTATAAGCTATTTACTAGTTACTTAATAGTTAGTAAAGTTATATAAGTAAAGCTATAGTAAGTTACTTAATAGTTAATAATAGTTATAGCTTAATAACTTACTAAGTAAAGTAAGTAAAGTTATAAGTTACTTACTTAAGTTACTAGTAAAGTAAAGTAACTTACTAAAGTAAGTTATAAGTAAAGTAAAGTAAGTATACTAGTATAATATAATATTACTAATAGCTTTACTATATAACTAGTAACTTAGTATTACTTATAAGTATTACTAATAATAGTACCAATATACTTATAATATATTATTAGTATAGTATACTACTATAATATAGTATACTATTAATACACTATACTAGTATATATTATATTATAGTATACTAGTATTAATATACAATATACTAGTATAAGTATATTATATACTATATAGTAATACACTAGTATAGTATACTAGTAATAGTATACTATAATACCCATATTATAGTATAGTATACTATAGAGTATATATAGTAAAGTAATATTAATAGAGTATATACTCTATATAGTATAAGAGTATACTCTAATAATATATTATACTATAGTAGAGTATTATTATACTTATTAGTATAGTATACTAATAGTATAAGTATATAAGAGTATAGTATACTATAATACTATACTATAAGAGTATACTATACTTATACTCTTATAGTATAAGTATATTATAGAGTATAATATAGTATACTATAGTATACTATAGTATAAGTGTACTATATAGTATATTTAGAGTATACTATACTATACTAATAGTATACTAATAATAAGTATAGTATACTATAGTATAATAAGTATAGTATATAGTATACTAATTACTAAAAGTATACTAGTATAATATAGTATACTATATACTTATATAGTATATAATACTTATAGTATACTAGTATTATAGTATACACTCTATTATATAATATATAGTATACTTGTATAGTACTATACAAGTATACTATACACTCTATATAGTATACTAATACTACTTAGTATAAGTATAGTATACTAATAGAGTACTATATACTATACTAGTATAAGTATACTATAGTATACTAATATAAGAGTGTACTAATACTAGTACTAGTACTATATACTAATACTACTACTATACTTATACTAGTACTAGTACTAGTATATATATTATACTAGTATAATATACCAGTATACTATAATAGTACTTATTAGTATAATATACTAGTATATTAGTATAATACTTTACTTTATACTAGTAACTTAAGTTATATAATATAATACTAATACTAGTACTATTATACTAGTATAATACTAGTACTAGTATATTAATATATTATACTAATAATAGTATAATATTAGTATACTAGTATATAATAATGTTATATTAGTATTAATATAATATTACTAGTATATATTATATATTAGTATAATATTATAATATTATATTAGTATTAGTATAATATTATTATACTATATTAATACTAGTATAGTAATATTATACTAGTATATATATTATTAGTATTAGTATTATTATAGTATATTATTATTAGTATTAATAATATTAGTATTAATACTAATATTATATATATAATAGTATTAATATATTATAATATTAGTATATATTAGTATTATATTAATTAGTATATATTATATTAATATAATTATTATATTAGTATTAGTATATACTGTTATATGATATTATAATACTAATATATTATATATATTATTACAATTATACTATATTATATTATACTATATATTATATTATAATATAATACTAAGTAGTATATTATATATTATATAGTATTATACTAATATAATAGTATAATTGGTATATTATAATACTATTATAATATAATTACTATTATATAATATTATAATATACTATAATAATATTACTACATTATAATATTATATTATTATAGTAATATTATAAAAAGATTAGTATATTAGTAATATAATATACTAATTATACTAATATTAATAATATAATATTATATAATATAATATTATATTAGTATAATATACTAATATTACTCAGTAAATATATATAATTATACTAACATAATATAATATTAGTATAGTATTATACTATTATATTAGTATTATAATACTATACTCTATTATAATGTAGTATAATAGTATATTAGTATTATAATACTATAATATTATATTATATTATAGTATACTATATAGAATATAATAGTATATACTATAATACTAATATTATATAGAATACTATATTATAGTATAATATTATACTAATATTACTATATAGTATACTATACTATTATACTATTATAGTATATTAGATATATTAGTATATTATAGTATAATAGCATATACTATATACTAATATTGAGTGGTATTTGTCCGTGCTATTATTAGGTATATAGTATAGTATACCTAGTATAGTATAAGAATACTATAGTATATATCGGTAAAGTATAGTATTAGTATTATTATAGTATATTATTATTAGTATTAATACTAATATTATATATATAATAGTATTAATATATTATAATATTAGTATATATTAGTATTATATTAGTATTATACTAATTAGTATATCTTATATTAGTATTAGTATAATTATTATATTAGTATTAGTATATACTATTATATAATATTATAATACTAATATATTATATATATTATTACAATTATACTATATTATATTATTATAGTAATATTATAATAATATTAGTATATTAGTAATATAATATACTAATATTAATCATATAATATAATATAATTATACTAACATAATATAATATTAGTATTATAATAATATACTATATTATAATGTAGTATAATAGTATATTAGTATTATGATACTATAATATTATATTATATTATAGTATACTATATAGAATATAATAGTATATACTATAATACTAATATTATATAGAATACTATATTATAGTATATTATAGTATAATATTATACTAATATTACTATATAGTATACTATACTATTATACTATTATAGTATATTAGATATATTAGTATATTATAGTATAATAGTATATACTATATACTAATATTGAGTGGTATTTGTCCGTGTTACTATTAGGTATATAGTATAGTATACCTAGTATAGTATAAGAGTACTATAGTATATATCGGTAAAGTATAGTATTAATATTATTATAGTATATTATTATTAGTATTAATAATATTAGTATTAATACTAATACTATATATATAATAGTATTAATATATTATAATATTAGAATTATATTAGTATTAGTATATACTATTATATAATATTATAATACTAATATATTCTATATATTATTACAATTATATTATATTATATTATACTATATATTATATTATAATATAATACTAATTAGTATATTATAGTATAATATTATACTAATATTACTATATAGTATATTATACTATTATACTATTATAGTATATTAGATATATTAGTATATTATAGTATAATAGTATATACTATATACTAATATTGAGTGGTATTTGTCCGTGCTACTATTAGGTATATAGTATAGTATACCTAATATAGTATAAGATATCTTATATTATATTCAGTCCTTTGTATAAGAATATAATATTATACTATATCTTATTTCATATTCATATTCTCAGTATATCTTATATGGATATTCTCAGTATCTTATATCTTATATTTACTGAGAATATAGTATAAGATATTGAGAATATATGCTCATTGTATATGCTCAGTATATTCTCAGTATATCTTATTCCATTTACTTAGTGTATCTTGTCAGAAGAGGTTTTGTTATCTGGTTTTCCCATTGACTGGTATTTGTCCGTGCTACTGTCCACGAGTCTATGTTGGAGGTAAGGCGCTGGTTGAGCGTTGAGACGAAGGACTGCCGTGTTTTTCTCCTGGTGCGCAAAGACTTTGTTTCTACTCTGTTCAGGTGCATACTAATACTTTATTTCAATGGCTGGTTCTTTGAATGAGTTTTTTCTTCAAACACCTGAGGATAAGAAAACTGCTAGAAATAAGAGATGGTCTTTTTTGAACAAGTATTTGAACAAAACTTCTGAAGAAAACTTATATGATGAGAAAGTTATTGTTCAAGAATTCGAACCTCAGCCTAATTGGACACTGCTAGAGATAGAAGTAGACAAGTTGTATAAGATTCCTGCTTTCCAATTTCGAGCGACTCAGTTATTTCAGTTTGCATCGGTAAATATTCCGATCTCAGTAGGACAACAAGTTTATCAGGTTCCATTGATAAAGAAAGAAGATGTTGAATGGGGTTTGGAACATGGCTTCAAATATATTCATATAGGCATGATTCAGTTTGGAATTAATCCTTTAGTAAGACCAGGGTTGAACACATCTTGCTTAACATGTGTTCTTGATACAAGATTAAATAACTTCCATGATGCCCTCTTGGGTGGATTTCAGAGTCCACTTAACAATGGTCCTGCATGGTCTTCAATGATTCCTCGTTATCAAGTCTCATTACAAGATCCATATATTAATGAGTTCTTGACTGCCTATATTCAGTTTAATGGTTTTGATGTTGCCCCACAAACATTAATTGCTCAGTTACACTCATCCATTTGTCTTAGATTTGTTTCTAGTACCGTGCCACCACTAAATCCTAAATTGTGCTCCCATGCCTTGAAAGAAGGAGTGATTGTTGGTCCCGGTAATACTACTCCTCTCCAGATTGGTTTCAATGAATGCACTCTTCCTGAAGAATGGAGTAGCACATAAATTCCATTGTCTCAAAAATATTCTCAGCTCAGATCTTCTCAGGAACCAAAATAGTTGTCTCTAGTTACTCATCCTGATGGTTCTACTGGGATGAAATTTTCAAGTCCCTATTTATCCCGATCTATGTCCCACATGGATAGATTTTCATTTTTTGGGGGTAGAGACAGTACAAAAGTAGTAATACCTTCCATTCCTTCCTCTGTCTCAGTTCCACCTGTTATTCCCAGAAGAAGTATTAGAAAAGCTCTGTCACATAAATCAAATGATTGTCAGTTCTGTGTACCCGGTACATCCTCCAGTTTCCAAGTAGATGAGAAAAAACAAGAAAAGGAAAACTCTGTAATATTACCAGATATTAAGAGTTTTACTTTACCTCGTTCTCAGCAAGAGATGTCAGCTAAATTAAATGAAATATATTTAGAGCCAAGAAACTCTAGGAGAACTTTCAGAAATGGTACTTTGAAATATGACTTCCAGTGGATACAAATGAAGAATTTGTCAGATCCAGAACAGAGTGAGGCAGAAAAGATGCACAATTATAAAAACTATCAAATTGTTTGTATGTTGCAAAATATAGATGATTTAACTAGAGATGTGCTTGAAATTAAGGAACATATTAAGAAAATGCACACTGGCTATAATGAATCCTTGGGGATACAAAATGAACATGCCCAAAAGTTGAATGATATTAATTCAAATATGGGTATTATATACAGATCTCTTGAGCATCTGAGAGATGCCCTGCCTCAGCCTGCTTCTCCTCCTCACTATAGAGAAGTAGATATTTCTAGCTCAAAGTTGAAATTTTCTTCCAGTTTAGATGATTCAAAAGAAGTATCTTATTCAAAAGTATTGATAATATAGATACTACTAAGATTGAGAAGATTCAACAAGGAATAGCCTTGGCCAGAGAGAAGACTGATCTGATGAAAAATAGGCTATCCACTTTTCCTTCTTTGGAATGTTTAAGACTACCAAAAGGTTATGTTAGTCTTGCAAAATTAGTTGAAAATGGCCAACCATCTGCTCCACAAATAATGGCCATGTTTGGTGTTACCTCTCATCCTAATAGAACCCCTGGTGAACCTACACAAGGTGAAGCAAGTTCTAAAAGAGATAGGAGTGACACTTTTTCTTTCACACATAAAGGTAGAAGGGGTGAAAATGATACAACTTCACATGAAGCATCTGTAGATAGTCCTTTCTCCAGATATACAGAACAGCTACAGAGCACCCCTGCCAAGTTAGAGAATCCCTCAGCAAAAGGATATGGTAATATAATTTTGATGAATATTGATTGCATGGAAAGTGAAGAAGTCATAAGAGTTCTACATAATGTACATGCTTGGGCCTTGCAGAGAAAATTTGAAACTAAAGCTTCTTGGTTTGATATTGTTACTAAAATAATTTGGTCATTTACTAGTATTCTGAAACAATGGTGGGATAAATTATCAGAAGCTGAAATGAAAAATATAATTGAGCATCCTACTGATCCTTTGAAAGCAATCTTTGATGCCTTGAAACATGAATTTGTAGGAGTGGTGCCTGAAGATTCAACACACCATGCTCAGTTATTTTTAGCTCAAAGACTATGCAATGTTGATTATCTCCATGATTATTATTGTGTTATGAAAAAGCTTCTTTATCAAGCTCCAGATCCCCATAATGTTGCATATTTAAGATATTATATTGCTGCAATGCCAGGAAAGATTCCAGATTTAATAAATTAGCATATTGAGACCAATAAAGTCAAGATAGAAAATTTTTCATTTGCTGCAGTTCATCAGATGATAGTTTCTGTTTTACAAAGGGAGTGTGGAGCAGAAAAAGCAAAGAAGAATTTTAAGAAGAAGATGAAATTCAACAGTAAGGTCTGTAATAATTTTGTAGAAACTTATGATCTTGGATGCAGCAGAAGATCAAAGAAAAAAGTCTTAAAGACTTCATGTTCCTGCAAGACAAGTAAGTATTATGCTAAGAAGAAGTATTATCCTTCTAAGTTTTCAAAGAAAAGGAGAATAGTATTCAGAAAAAGAACAAAGCCTTCTAAAAAGGTAACATGTTTTATCTGCGGTAAAGAAGGCCATTATGCCAACAATTTCAAAGAGAAGAAAAACAAGAAACAAGTAAAAATAATGGATATCTTCTCTCATGTTCATGATCCTAAGGATTGGCATCTCATTTCCCATTCAGATGGGGAATACTTTGAAATTTCCAGTGAATCTTCATCCTCTGAAGAAGAAGCAGATAGTCTGCCAAATATCAGTAAAATAAACTTGAATTCAGATTCATCTGATTCAAATGAAACATTTATTGCTGATATCAAAATCTTTTATTTTTCCAAATCAGATACTTTGCAGACTCAAATTGATACAGTAAAGGGAGAGCTCAATAAGCTTGAGCCCACATAGTTGACAGCAAGAAGAAGGCTCGGAGAGAAGCTAGAAAGATTAGAAAATTAGATACCTTCTTCCAGAAAATTCAGAGAGTTTGAAGATGAAGATTTTATTGAAAGAGAATTTGATTCAATGTTTAAGCCTTTACATATCACAGAAGCTTCAGAAAGTTTAGGTATGGACACAATCGATTCTCTTAAAAAGAAGATTAGTAATTTGGAATTATCCATAAAGAATACAAGATCAGAAACGATTTAGTTGTCAGCCAAGCTCCAAACTTTAGTTTCTGATTATGATGATACAAATTCCAAATTAACTAGATTATTAATGAAAGATATCCGTGAGGAGTTGCCTTTGAAATCAAAGGAAGTTGATATAGTAAATATCATGGGAATAGGAGATAGAGTAGTAATTCCTTTGAAAATCAAGCTACCTAACATAAAGGAATATACTCTTGACGCACAGATTGATTCTGGTGTAATGTGTACATGTTGTAAATATGGAGCCATTCCTTCTTATTATTGGCAGCCGACTAAACTGTCTTTCAGAGCTGCTAATAAAGAGTTGATGGAGATCACTCATATATCTCCTGACTTTCTAGTTTTTCTAAATGATGTACAGACATATGTTACTTTGTACAGTTTTGACACAGGTTTAGATGTCCTCTTAGGACAAGACTTTCTGAAAAGATTTGTTCCAGTCACCTTGTGTAGGTTCACCAGGGGTTCTAGTAGGATGAGAGGTAACACCAGACATGGCCATTATTTGTGGAGCATATGGTTGGCCATTTTCAACTAATTTTTCAAGACTAACATAACCTTTTGGTAGTCTTAAACATTCCAAAGAAGGAAAAGTGGATAGCCTATTTTTCATCAGATCAGTCTTCCCTCTGGCCAAGGATATTCCTTGTTGAATCTTCTCAATATTAGCAGTATCTATATTATTAATACTTTTGAATAAGATACTTCTACGTCTTTCTTTTGAATCATCTAAACTAGAAGAAAATTTCAACTTTGAGCTAGAAATATCTACTTCTCTATAGTGAGGAGGAGAAGCAGGCTGAGGCAGGGCATCTCTCAGATGCTCAAGAGATCTGTATATAATACCCATATTTGAATTAATATCATTCAACTTCTGGGCATGTTCATTTTTTATCCCCAAGCATTCATTATAGCCAGTGTGCATTTTCATAATCTGTTCCTTAATTTCAAGCACATCTCTAGCTAAATCATCTATATTTTGCAACTTACAAGCAATTTGATAGTTTGTATAATTGTGCATCTTTTCTGCCTCACTCTATTCTGGATCTGACAAATTCTTCATTTGTATCCACTGGAAGTCAGATTTCAGAGTACCATTTCTGAAAGTTCTCCTAGAGTTTCCTGGCTCTAAATATCTTTCATTTAATTTAGCCGACATCTCTTGCTAAGCACGAGGTAAAGTAAAACTCTTAATATCTGGTAATATTACAGAGTTTTCCTTTTCTTTTTTTTGCTCGTCTACTTGGAAACTAGAGGATGTACCGGGTACACAGAACTGACAATCATCTGATTTATGTGACAGAGCTTTTCTAATACTTCTTCTGGGAATAACAACTGGAACTGAGACAGAGGAAGAAATGGAAGGTATTACTGCTTTTGTACTGTCTCTACCCCCCAAAAATGAAGATTTTGTCCATGTGGGACATAGATCGGGATAAAGAGGGACTTGAAAATTTCAGCCCAGTAGAACCATCAGGATGAGTAACTAGAGACAACTGTTTTGGTTCCTGAGAAAATTTGAGCTGAGGATATTTTTGAGACAATGAAATGTATGTGCTACTCCATTCTTCAGGAAGAGTGCATTCACTAAAACCAATCTGGAGAGGAGCAGTATTACTGGGACCAACAATCACTCCTTCTTTCAAGGCACGAGAGAACAATTTAGGATTTAGTGGTGGCATGGTACTAGAAACAAATCTAAGACAAATGGATGAGTGTAACTGAGAAATTAATGTTTGTGGGGCAACATCAAAACCATTAAACTGAATATAGGCAGTCAAGAACTCATTAATATATGGATCTTGTAATGAGACTTGATAATGAGGAATCACTGAAGACCATGCAGGACCATTGTTAAGTGGACTTTGAAATCCACCCAAGAGGGCATCATGGAAGTTATTTAATCTTGTATCAAGAACACATGTTAAGCAAGATGTGTTCAATCCTGGTCTTACTAAAGGATTAATTCCAAACCGAATCATGCCTATATGAATATATTTGAAGCCATGTTCCAAACCCCATTCAACATCTTCTTTCTTTATCAATGGAACCTGATAAAATTTTCATCCTACTGAGATCGGAATATTTACAGATGTAAACCGAAATAACTGAGTCGCTCGAAATTGAAAAGTAGGAATCTTATACAACTTGTCTACTTCTATCTCTAGCAGTGTCCAATTAGGCTGAGGTTCGAATTCTTGAACAATAACTTTCTCATCATATAAGTTTTCTTCAAAAGTTTTTTTCAAATACTTGTTCAAAAAAGTCCATCTCTTATTTCTAGCAGTTTTCTTATCCTCGGTGTTTGAAGAACAAACTCATTCAAAGAACCAGCCATTGAAATAAAGTATTAGTATGCACCTGAACAGAGGAGAAACAAATTCTTTACGCACCAGGAGAAAAACACGGCAGTCCTTCGCCTCAACGCTCAACCAACGCCTTACCTCCAACTTAGACTCGTGGACAGTAGCACGGAAAAATACCAGTCAATGGGAAAAACATATAAAAAAAACTCTTCGGACAAAGAACCAGATGGCTTTGATGCCAATTTCTTAACAAGATTCAAAACTCTCAGAAATGAAGCTTAGAAACCAAGCACAGAGCAACTCTTCATTAATTTTCGGATGCCCCAATACAAAGAAATGGCCTCAATATATATCCTTTTTACCGGTTATCTGGTCACTTCTTTTACTGGAAACTGGAAACCAAAGGAATCTACTTTCGGCTAGACTATCATGCAAGATTTCTTAGTCTGAAAGGAAGAGTACAATAATGGAGTGTACAAAAAGTAAGAAATGACTAAAGTAGTGTACTAAAAGTAAAGATTCGGGCAAGTGGGGACAACCACTTGTTATCTCGTCCCTTGGAGGCTAGGCCATATGGGGACCGAATCTAGACACAATATAAAGCTAAATCTTTACTGGCAGACAAACTAAAATAATCACATGCTGGCCGAAATCTAGGACATCGGCTCTTTACAAAAGTAATTACACAGTGGATATTTTTATGATGGAATAAATCCCACGGAAACCAATTGTAAGATATGCAAAGATATAAAATGAGTGATCTTTGCTATCAATCACTATTTGCTCTATCTTCATAGTCATGCTCGTGATCATATCTAGCAGCATAATCATTTCTGGCAGCTTGATCCGGGCCCAATAATTCATCTAACTCAGGAGCAAGAATCTCATGAGGAAAAGCATCCCCTAACCATGGAGGGTCTTCTTTTCTGAAAGCATAGTAGAAAAGGAAAGAGTAAAGATCCGGAGGTCTATACTCTTCTTCGATAGAAATCCTTCCTTGATGACTTACAAATAAATTGAAGGATTCATCTTCTTCATTGAGAACTACAACTGTATCTTGATGAATGAATTCAAAGTCAATAACATAATCATGTTTTGCAGCAACATGTAGCTCCCATATGAGTGTACTGATAGTTTCTGAATAGCTTTTATCAAGCATCCAGCAAGCTCTGGGCATATACCTGTACAAGAATAATTTGAACCATGGACACCACCAATTTATGAAACTATATACATTAATAGCATATAAAATATCCCTAATATGACCATGGATCCTAGCTCTTTGGTGGATGGTAAAATAATAATTCTAGGTCCAATCAGTATTTTGTATGAATGCAAAATAAACTAGTACTAGTGTTATAGACAATGCCATGGCGTATTCCTATATGGAAACTCTCTAAGATATGACTACATGCCCTCTTCTGAATCAAACCATTTTTGTAATATGATTTATTGCAGACACGCAGGTAAAGACTTGACTCTTTTTTCAAAACATTCCCAAAAAAACGTATATTCACACTGACTGCAAACTATGACTTCACAATTACTAGACTGGCAACTACTGTACAGGACTGGACTTTTACTTGAAGAACTCTCTTCTTTGTACAAAGGTCTGAACATCTTGATATCTTTGATTCCTACATTTTTTTATCTCTAAAATACCCTCTCTGGTTAGCATATCTGCAAGATAATTCTCAGCTCCTGATTTGTAAACAATGTCAAAATCATAACCATCTAGCCATAGTGCCCATCTGAGAACTCTTGTACTTCCTTGCTCCAACAATTTCTTGTTTGCTAGAATTCCTTTCATATGCTTCAGATCTGTTCTTACCAGAAACCTGACACTCTTCAGGAACAGCCTGAACCTTTGTATGCCTCTTTTAACAGCAAGTATCTCCTTGTGGGAAGAAGGATACTTGATTTCTGTATCATTAAAGGAACCAGAGGCATATGCACAAACAAGATCTTTTCTGCCATATTTTTGCAACAATACTGCAGCCCATGTGTGGTCTGATGCATCAGTTTCAAGTATAAATGGCAGACTGGTGTCTGGCAGCTTTAACTTTGGTAGTTCTCTGACTTTTATTTTTATATTCCTGACAGCTTCTGTCATCTTTGTAGTCCAACTGGTTTTTTCTCTTTTCAACCTTTTCTACAAAAATCTTGTGTCATTGGAATGATTTTCATAGAACTGTCTGATGTAGTTCAAACATCCCAAAAATCTCTACAACATCTTTATATCAGGAATTATATCAGGAAACTTCAAAAGATGAATCAAAACATGATCTTGGAGTTCAACATGACCTTGTTCTATATGCAGTCCTAGATAATAAATTCTGACTTTGCCAATCTGAAACTTCTCAGCAGAATCTGATAGTACCAATCCATGCTTAAAAACCATGTCATAAAACTGTTCTAAATTCTTATTATGACTATTTACATTCCTACTGAAAACAAGCAAATCATCAATATATACGATTATGAACCCTACCCCTCCGAAAATATCTTCCATCCGTTTCTGAAATTCTGAAGGAGAATTTTTCAAACTAAAGGGCATAACAGCCCACTGGTACTGACCATGAGGGACTGTAAATGCAGTTTTGTACCTGTCTTCTGGAATTATGCCAATCTGCCAGAATCCACTCTTAAGATCAAACTTGCTAAAAACATTAGCATTAGCAATCTTGGCAAGAAATAGCTCTTTGTTAGGAAGAGGATATCTAATAGGTAATGCTTTATAATTGATGACAAGTCTCTTCTTACCTCTTTTCTGTTCACTATGCTTGTTCACATAGAAGACAGGACATGCCCATGGACTCTTGCAAGGCTCAATAAGCTTCTGATCCAGCAATTGCTTTATCTCCTGTCTACATAGATCCTGTTCATTAGGAGACATATGGTTAGCACTAGATTTTTGAGGTTTAGAAATGTAACCTTCTTTGTAAGGTAAAGCCACAAAATATTTTTCTCTAGTCCAAAAAGCATCTGGACGATTAGCCATGCAATCTCTTCTAAGCTTATCAGAAATGGCTTGAAGAGTTGATTGACCATGTAGATCGGCATTTTTTATAATCTTCTGGATCTTTGATAAATCCTGCAAACTATCTTGGATCTTATCTTCCTCAGTGGGCTTGATTTTAATTTGGAAATCATTCTTGGCTTGAACTTGGACTGGACCTTCAAGAGTTGTGAAGGTGACTGAATCTTTTCCAAATGTGACTCGAAGAAATATTTTCAGAAATTCTTGTCCTAAGAGGACATCTGAACCTGTGTCAAAACTGTACAAAGTAACATATGTCTGTACATCATTTAGAAAAACTGGAAAGTCAGGAGATATATGAGTGATCTCCATCAACTCTTTGTTAGCTGCTCTGAAAGACAGTTTAGTCGGCTGCCAATAATAAGAAGGAATGGCTCCATATTTACAACATGTACACATTGCACCAGAATCAATCTGTGCGTCAAGAGTATATTCCTTTATGTTAGGTAGCTTGATTTTCAAAGGAATTAATACTCTATCTCCTATTCCCATGATATTTACTATATCAACTTCCTTTGATTTCAAAGGCAACTCCTCAGGGATATCTTTCATCAATAATCTAGTTAATTTGGAATTTGCATCATCATAATCAAAAACTAAAGTTTGGAGCTTGGCTGACAACTGAATCATTTCTGATCTTGTATTCTTTATGGATAATTCCAAATTACTAATCTTCTTTTTAAGAGAATCAATTGTGTCCATACGTGAACTTTGTGAATCTTATGTGATATGTAAAGGCTTGAGCATTGAATCAAATTCTCTTTCAATAAAATATTCATCTTCAAACTCTCTAAATTTTCTGGAAGAACGTATATGCTTTTCTAAGCTTTCTAGCTTCTCTCTGAGCCTTCTTCTTGCTGCCAACTTTGTGGGCTCAAGCTGATTGAGCTCTCCCTTTACTGTATCAATTTGAGTCTGCAAAGTATCTGATTTGGAAAAATAAAACATTTTGATATCAGCAATAAATGTTTCATCTGAATCAGATGAATCGGAATTCAAATTTATTTTACTAATATTTGGCATACTATCTGCTTCTTCTTCAGAGGATGAAGATTCACTGGAAATTTCAAAGTATTCCCCATCTGAATAGGAAATGAGATCCCAATCCTTAGGATCATGAACATGAGAGAAGATATCCATTATTTTTACCTGTTTCTTGTTTTTCTTCTCTTTGCAATTGTTGGCATAATGGCCTTCTTTACCACAGATAAAACATGTTACCTTTTTAGAAGGCTTTGTTCTTTTTCTGAATACTATTCTCCTTTTCTTTGAAAACTTAGAAGGATAATACTTCTTCTTAGGAGAATACTTACTTGTCTTGCAGGAACATGAAGTCTTTAAGACTTTTTTCTTTGATCTGCTGCTGCATCCAAAATCATAAGTTTCTGCAAAATTATTACAGACCTTATTGCTGAATTTCATCTGCTTCTTAAAATTCTTCTTTTCTTTTTCTGCTGCACACTCCCTTTGTAAAACAGAAACTATCAGCTGATGAACTGCAGCAAATGAAGAATTTTCTATCTTGAGTTTATTGGTCTCAATATGCTGATTTATTAAATTTGGAATCTTGCCTGGCATTGAAGCAATATAATATCTTAAATATGCAACATTATGGGGATCTGGAGCTTGATAAAGAAGCTTTTGCATAACACAATAATAATCATGGAGATGATCAATATTGCATAGTCTTTGAGCTAAAAATAACTGAGCATGATGTGTTGAATCTTCAAGAACCACTCCTACAAATTCATGTTTCAAGGCATAAAAGATTGCTTTCAAAGGATCAGTAAGATGCTCAATTATATTGTTTATTTCAGCTTCTGATAATTTATCCCACCATTGTTTTGGAATACCAGTAAATGACCAAACTATTTGAGTAACAATATCAGACCAAGAAGCTTTAGTTTCAGCTTTTCTATGCAAGGCCCAAGCATGTACATTATGCAGAACTGTTATGACTTCTTCACTTTCCATGCAATCAATATTCATCAAAATTGTATTACCATATCCTTTTGCTGAAGGATTCTCTAACTTGGCAGCGGTACTCTGTATATGTTTTGTATATCTAGAGAAAGGACTATCTACAAATGCTTCATGTGCAGTTGTATCATGTTCACCCCTTCCACCTTTATGTCTGAAAGAAAAAGTGTCACTCCTATCTCTTTTAGAACTTTCTTCACCTTGTGTAGGTTCACCAGGGATTCTAGTAGGATGAGAGGTAACACCATACATGGCCATTATTTGTGGAGAAGATGGTTGGCCATTTTCAACTAATTTTGCAAGACTAACATAACCTTTTGGTAGTCTTAAACATTCCAAAGAAGGAAAAGTGGATAGCCTATTTTTCATCAGATCAGTCTTCTCTCTGGCCAAGGCTATTCCTTGTTGAATCTTCTCAATCTTAGCAGTATCTATATTATCAATAATTTTGAATAAGATACTTCTAAGTCTTTCTTTTGAATCATCTAAACTGGAAGAAAATTTCAACTTTGAGCTAGAAATATCTACTTCTCTATAGTGAGGAGGAGAAGCAGGCTGAGGTAGGGCATCTCTCAGATGCTCAAGAGATCTGTATATAATACCCATATTTGAATTAATATCATTCAACTTATGGGCATGTTCATTTTGTATCCCCAAGCATTCATTATAGACAGTGTGCATTTTCTTAATATGTTCCTTAATTTCAAGCACATCTCTAGCTAAATCATCTATATTTTGCAACATACAAAAAATTTGATAGTTTGTATAATTGTGCATCTTTTCTGCTTCACTCTGTTCTGGATATGACAAATTCTTCATTTTTATCCACTGGAAGTCAGATTTCAGAGTACCATTTCTGAAAGTTCTCCTAGATTTTCCTGGCTCTAAATATCTTTCATTTAATTTAGCCGACATCTCTTGCTGAGCACGAGGTAAAGTAAAACTCTTAATATCTGGTAATATTACATAGTTTTCCTTTTCTTGTTTTTTCTCGTCTACTTGGAAACTCGAGGATGTACTGGGTACACAGAACTGACAATCATCTGATTTATGTGACAGAGATTTTCTAATACTTCTTCTGGGAATAACAGGTGGAACTGAGACAGAGGAAGGAATGGAAGGTATTACTGCTTTTGTACTGTCTCTACCCCCCAAAAATGAAGATCTATCCATGTGGGACATAGATCGGGATAAAAAGGGACTTGAAAATTTCAGACCAGTAGAACCATCAGGATGAGTAACTAGAGACAACTATTTTGGTTCCTGAGAAGATTTGAGCTGAGGATATTTTTGAGACAATGGAATGTATGTGCTACTCCATTCTTCAGGAAGAGTGCATTCAGTGAAACCAATCTGGAGAGGAGCAGTATTACTGGGACCAACAATCACTCCTTCTTTCAAGGAATGGGAGAAAAATTTAGGATTTAGTGGTGGCATGGAACTAGAAACAAATCTAAGAAAAATGGATGAGTGTAACTGAGCAATTAATGTTTGTGGGGCAACATAAAAACCATTAAACTAAATATATGCAGTCAAGAACTCATTAATATATGGATCTTGTAATGAGACTTGATAATGAGGAATCACTGAAGACCATGCAGGACCATTGTTAAGTGGACTCTGAAATCCACCCAAGAGGGCATCATGGAAGTTATTTAATCTTGTATCAAGAACACATGTTAAGCAAGATGTGTTCAACCCTGGTCTTACTAAAGGATTAATTCCAAACTGAATCATGCCTATATGAATATATTTGAAGCCATGTTCCAAACCCCATTCAACATCTTCTTTCTTTATCAATGGAACCTGATAAACTTGTTGTCCTACTGAGATCGAAATATTTACAGATGTAAACCGAAATAACTGAGTCGCTCGAAATTGGAAAGCAGGAATCTTATAAAACTTGTCTAATTCTATCTCTAGCAGTGTCCAATTAAGCTGAGGTTCGAATTCTTGAACAATAAATTTCTCATCATATAAGTTTTCTTCAGAATTTTTGTTCAAATACTTGTTCAAAAAAGACCATCTCTTATTTCTACCGGTTTTATGATCCTCGGGTGTTTGAAGAACAAACTCATTCAAAGAACCAACCATTGAAATAAAGTATTAGTATAAACTTGAACAAAGGAGAAACAAAGTCTTTGCGCACCAGGAGAAAAACACGGCAGTCCTTCACCTCAATGCTCAACCAGCGCCTTACCTCCAACTTAGACTCGTGGACAATAGCACGAACAAATACCACTCAATGGGAAAACCAGATAACAAAACCTCTTCGGACAAAGAACCAGATGGCTCCGATAACAATTTCTTAACAAGATTCACAATTTCTAAACAAGATTTAAAACTCTCAGAAATGAAGCTCAGAAACCAAGCATAGAGCAACTCTTCATTAATTTTCGGATGCCCCAATACAAAGCAAAGGCATCAATATATAGCCTTTTTACTGGTTATCCGGTCACACCTTTTACTGGAAACTGGAAACCAAAGGAATCTACTTTCGGCTAGACTATCATGCAATATTTCTTAGTCCGAAAGGAAGAGTACAATAATGGAGTGTACAAAAAGTAAGAAATTACTAAAATAGTGTACTAAAAGTGAATATTCGGGCAAGTGGGGAAAACCACTTGTTATCTCGTCCCTTGGAGGCTAGGCCATATGGGGCCGAATCTGGACACAGTATAAAGCTAAATCTTTACTGGCAGACAAACTAAAATAATCACATGATGGCCAGAATCTAGGACATCGGCTCTTTACAAAAGTAATTACACAGTGGAGATTTTTATGATGGAATAAATCCCACGGAAAACAATAGTAAGATATGCAAAGATATCAAATGAGTGATCTTTGCTATCAATCACTATTTGCTCTGTCTTCATAGTCATGCTCGTGATCATATCTGGCAGCATAATCATTTCTGGCAGCTTGATCTAGGCCCAATAATTCATCTAACTCAGGAGCAAGAATCTCATGAGGCAAAGCATCCCCTAACCATGGAGGGTCTTCTTCTCTGAAAGCACAATAGAAAGGGAAAGAGTAAAGATCCGGATGTCTGTACTCTTCTTCGAGAGAAATCCTTCCTTGATGACTTACAAATAAATTGAAGGATTCATCTTCTTCATTGAGAACTACAACTGTATATTGATGAATGAATTCAAAGTCAATAACATAATCATGTTGTGCAGCAACATGTAGCTCCCATATGATTGTACTGACAGTTTCTGAATAGATTTTATCAAGCATCCAGCAAGCTCTGGGCATATACCTGTACAAGAATAATTTGAACCATGGACTCCACCAATTTATGACACTACCTACATTAATAGCATAGAAAATAACCCTAATATGACCATGGAGCCTATCTCTTTGGTGGATGGTAAAATAATCATTCCAGGTCCAATCAGTATTTTGTATGAATGCAAAATAAACTGGTACTAGTGTTCTAGACAATGAATAATATACACGCCATGGCCTATTCCTATATGGCAACTCTATAAGATATGACTGCATGCCCTCTTCTAAATCAAACCATTTTTTTAATATGATTTGTTGCAGACACGCAGGTAAAGACTTGAATATTTTTGCAAAACATTCCCAACAAAATGTATATTCACACTCACTGCAAACTATGACTTGACAATTACTAGACTGACAACTACTAGACAGGACTGGACTTTTACTTGAAGAACTCTCTCCTTTGTACAAAGGTCTGAACATCTTGATATCTTTGATTCCTGGATTTTTTATCTCTGAACTACCCACTCTGTTCAGCATATCTGCAAGATAATTCTCAGCTCTTTATTTGTAAACAATGTCAAAATTATAACCATCTAACCATAGTGCCCTTCTGAGAACTCTTGTACTTCCTTGCTCCAGCAATTTCTTGTTTGCTAGAATTCCTTTCATATCCTTCAGATATGTTCTTACCAGAAACCTGACACTCTTCAGGAATAGCCTGAACCTTTGTATACCTATTTTAACAGCAAGTATCTCCTTGTGGGAAGAAGGATACTTGATTTCTGTATCATTAAAGGAACCATAGGCATATGCACAAAAAATATCTTTTCTGCCATATTTTTGCAACAATACTACAGCCCATGTGTGGTCTGAAGCATCAGTTTCAAGTATAAATGGAAGACTGGTGTCTGGCAGCTTTAACTTTGGAAATTATCTGACTTTTCTTTTTATATTCCTGACAGCTTCTGTCATCTCTGTAGTCCAACTTGTTTTTTCTTTTTTCAATATTTTCTGCAAAAAGCTTGTGCCATTGGACTGCTTTTCATAGAACTGTCTGATGTAGTTCATGTTATGACCTAAATCCACCTCAGGCTGAAGAAGGTAGAGTTCAGGGTAACATCAAACCACGCTCAGTCTGGTAGCTAGCCCTACCAGATCAGGAGAGGGCTCTCTCCAGGTCAATCTCAACAAAGATAATCAATAAGGCTTGAGATGAATTGAAATAAAGGCTGATTTTAGGCTAGGTATATAATTAAAAGTGTTTGAATTGATTTTGGGGGCTTTTGTTGGAATCAAAGGGAAAGGAAAATTTTGGGTTTGGGGATGAGGCCTAGTTTTTGCAGAGTTCTGATTGGGGAAAGGAAGGAAATTGTTTTGATGCTTTGGATTGAATGAATGGATATCTCAGACTAGTGAGGAGCTAAAGAGGGCAAGAGGCTCTCAAGAATCCTCTTCAAACAGATGAAAACATGAAAAATTAAACAAAATTCAAGGCAGAGCAAAGCAATCTAATGAATTCCACCTCTATAACTTGTTTGTTTAATTTGAGAAGGAAGGAGAAGGAAAATGATACACATGAAACATTAGTAAACTTACAATCACTGAGAGAAACACACCATCAGAACATAGAGCCACATGGATCCCAAAGAGTGCTGGAAACCCTGGTCTATTCCTTTGCCAAAATTGCAGAGATGAAATGTACAATGAAGTGCCAAGAAATCCCAAGTGTCCAACCCTGAAAATGACTGATGAATTACATGATATAGACAAGCCTAACTCATTCCCATGCCTCTAGGGGTCGAGCTCATCATTCTAGGAGCTGTTTCAACCATATCTAAACTAGGAACTGGAAAATAGGCAATGAAACAACTTGCCTCTATATGATAGGAAACTGATTCATTCATTTAATTTTCACTTTTTGGTGAATGAATCTAGTAGACTGAGTAAAAATGTGCCAAAATTACATCAAAGCCATGAATTTACACCAAATTACATCAATATTTACATCAAAAATTCAAACTGGCCAAAACTAGGCGAAATTCTGAGCTGTGGAGTGAAAAATGAGCCAAATTTCCCAATGCGCCGCGCCTGAAAACTCAATGCATCATGCCACTTTGAGGCTGATTTAGAAGGCCTTCCCAAAGTCGAAATTGAGCGTAGGATAGCACGTTGGAAAGCCCTGCCTGTCTACTTTCCAACCCAAGTTGAATTTCTAGATGTGGTTGCCATTTGCCCCTCCAAAAATCAAATCTCCCAACACTGCTTCCTGTGTGTGCAAAAGGTGGCAGAAAGGCCATTTTTAGGGTGTTTTTGACCCTTTAGGCAACCCAGAACTTGATGAAATCCTTATGTAATCCATAGGAATGCATAAATTTTTATGGAAAATCCAGAAATGCAAAGTTGTCCTTCATAAGAGTTGACAATTATAAGCACGCGCCAAGTGGCGCTACGCGCCGGGCAGGAAAATCTGTTTTGAGACCAAAAAATTCAAAATTGACAAAAATTTTCCCAAATTTCTTGAACTTTGGGCTGAAGTTCCATCATCAAGTACTATGCTGGGACAAAGAAGCTTCGGCCAAAATTTTAGCCTATCATGCCTTTTGCGACGCTTTAGTTCCCTCTTTAGCTTTGCCTTCAGAATTTTGATTTGTGCCTTGCAAACATGATTGCGCGCCCAATAATGGTTCTTCATGTGTATGAGCATGTAATTTTCCTTGTTTGCCTTCTCCAATAGCTTCTCCAAATGAATATTGACCCTTTTGAGCTAAGTCTCTCGATCAGCCTCTATCTCTTGCTGAATGGGTGTCATCTCGGTTTGGCCTCTTTGGGCAGCCTGCCGGTTCTCACGGATGTTTTGCAACTCCATGACTGTATGATGATCCTCCAACTGTTTGTTTTGCTGCTACAAGTAATTGATCACCCATTGGGCCCTCTGAAACTTGAAGGTCAAGGCATCTATCTCATCCTTCTGCTCCTGAATAGTCTCTCTCAACTTTGAGCTTGGAGAGCTCAAATCTTCATCAATAAGTATGAAATCAGTATCCTGGGCTCTTGAAGGGCCCTCATCCTGCATAGGCCTCTTTTCTCTGTCCTGTACCTATACCTATGCTGCTGATGATGGCAACAAGACCCCTTCCACCCCGGGTGGCGATAGTACTTGCCGAGCTGCTGCAAATAATCCTCTCGTGCCTCTCCGATAAGTGACATATGTCGGCATGCTAATAGTCTGTGCCTCCTGATCTCCATACTGATGTGAGGGTTCACCTGCATCATGAGCAACCTCCGGAGGAACCTGAGGGGCTGTGAAGAACTCATGGGAAATTAAATCTTCCCATGAAATACCCTGCAATCCAAGCTGATGTACAACAATGATCTTGATGAGCGCATAGTGATAAATACTATTGTATTGCTGCTTGGAAGTCTTCTTCTGCACAAGAGTGGTCATTCTCTCAATGTTCCAGCACATGAAATAAGGAATGTTCATCATCCTCACTCTGGTGAAATGCATCAATAACCTGATATGATAGGCATAGAGGCGTGAGAATTGGCCCTCACAACTGAAATATCTGATAATGAGTTTCATCAATGGTGCGTAGGAATCCTTCAAGAATCTGAAAGGAAACACTTGGGTGAGTTGTCTCACATAGCTAGGCCTGATATATGGTTCATAATGCACTCTATCCTCCTGCTGTCTTTTGTTCCATTGTTCACCCACATTCAGTATTCCTGTTGCTTGAGAGATGGTTTCCGGTGTCAAAGTGAAATTTACACCAGCAAGAGTTACCTGACCATCACGCAAATTCAATACAAAAAAACAAGCCAACTCCTGATGATAATGGGTCCTAGCAATCATTTCACAATACTGAAAGCATGACTATTGTTGGAAACATGCCATGGCAAATGGGCAGGCTTGCAATTCAGTCAATGAGGTGGGCTCTTCTCTCACATGTTTGCCACCTTTACGCGGCCTTATCGGTGCATGTAGCTCAGTGGTAGAATCACTATCTCTGTCATATGATGAATCAGTGTCTGTCTCCATAATGTCCATGCAAGGTGTATGTTTGGCTTGTTGAAAATGAGAATTTGGTGCTTTTTGTTTCAATGCCAAATATGTGTCAAAGGGAAGGGACTGTGGGAAAAGTAGGATAGTGGGGACACTGAATTTCAATCAAGTGATATCAAAGGTGTGGGGACAGTCACTTGACTGTTTGGACTTGGGGTTTTGGAATTTTTTACAAATGAAATGGGAAGGGGAAAATAATGTGAAATGATTTGGGATAGGGAAATGGGAATGAGATAATATGAGTGATTTAGGATATAAGGGAATAGGGGATAGATTGTAATGATAGGATTACAGTGAGGGAAGGAATGAACAATGTGGGGGAGATGGAGTATTTCGGCACCAAAATCAAAATTTTAAAACACCAATTTCAAACCCTAAGGAGCAGTTTTTAAAAAAAGGATAGGGTTTATGTTTTCAACATTCAAACTCTTATATTCTTCCCTTCAAACAACACCAAACATTATTTAATGGCAATTACAAGATCAGTCGGACTTACATAGAGCAAATGGGACTGAGAAATTTGGAATTTGTTGGAGGCAATGATGAAATTTGGGTGTCGGCCCTGTGCGCCGCGCGCATAACCCAATGCGCCGTGACAACTATGTGCGACGCACCCATTTTAATTTTCAAGGAGATGGGCAGCTCTATGCGTCGCGACCAGCAAGTGCGCCGCGACCTTCACCCAGTGCGCCGCATAGTTAAACTCACACACAGTCCACCCCCAAACCACTGTTTTCGCTCTTCCACAATTTGACTTGGCTTCACTCTTGTCTTAGCGTGAAAATGAATTGTTTGAATACCAAGAATATCTTATATATCATGGACTTTGATTTTTGATTTAGAAAACCCACTTTTGTAATGTTGCAGACTTTCGCACTTTTGCACTTTGTTAAAATAAACTCTGTTTTGCTTGTTTCCTTTGATTTTTGAACTGATGATGAATCTCTTTGTCTGTCTTTGCAGGGATATATGGGATGGTGTTTGGAAAAGGCAACCAGGGCTGCACCTGAATTACTTCACAACTGAAACAACTTTGAGAATTACATTACATTTATTACAAGGATAAAATTGACGATTTTTCTTCAAAACAGAGTTTTGAAGAAGAATCATTATCAAGCATTATGTCAATGAAATTTTTGCAATGAAAAATTATTTGAAGCTCCCTCATGTGCTTGCTGGCATTATTAGACATTTTGCAGACCAAATTTAGCAAAACCCCAGACCTAATGAGACCTAAAAACCCTAAAATGACTCTTTGCCAAGCAAGAGACCAAACATGACTATAAATGACTTGAAAATGATTTTGATGAATAGAATTGGACCAACAGGTACAAGAAATGAGGAACATGAGTAAAAAGCCCCCCTACCGTCAGAAAATCTATGCCCCTAACGGCATGCATATGACTGGACTGAATGAGACACCTAAAATGAAATGCAACAAAAGAGATTTTGATCTCTGACGGAGGGATGATAATACCAAATCTAATATTGGCTCCAATGGGGATGGTAGCTCCTTGGAGGTGCCAAGAATGGTAGATCTCTGGGAGAGTAGGTAGTGCCTTCGTCCATTGGGCTATGGAGTCATAATTTTGACAAACAACACAAGACTCTTGACTCATTTTATTGAATGAAAATTTGACTCAAACTAACTCAATTTTGAAACCAAAATGAATGAAAAACATGACTCGACAAATTCAAACCAAAGCTGAAATCAATCTTCAGAGTTATAGCCTTCACTTTGGGCCCCAAACTGAAACTATGTTGAAATTGACTAAAACAAAAATGACTCAAGACCTACTTAACTGAAATTAGTACTTACAAAGCTTTTTAATGGTAGCATTCCATCGAGATTTCAAATCATGATGACAACCAACTGCCTACTTATGGAATATGTACAATCATGTGTAGTGAGCCTTCCAATGTAACCAATCCAACAGATGGCTACATACCAAAATTCTGCTCTCACTTTTCTCGAGCAGATAGAACGATGTATATGTAGTCAACTCACAATAACCACTGAAACCAAGGCTTATGATAATGAACCAGGCAACATTTATCTTTTTTTATGCTTGCAAAAGAATTTCGAAGGGATCTTGAAAATCCTGAAGCACTAGTTGGTCTTGAGATCCAGCAGTAAAATTACAACTACTCGCTTCATTCTGATCTGAAAGAACAATTGATTGCCGAGTGACAGGAAGGCACAAAGAGGTATAAGCTTCTGCCATCTGAGTGTTAGCTGTAAGTTCCCTGACCATGAGAAATTATGGCATACTGTCTCTCTCAAGCTCATATTCCTCAACTTCATGGTCTAGGTCATTCTTAAACAGAAAATAATCTTCAATATTATCAAACATGACAGCCTTATCATCTTCATGAAAGAAAATATTATCTGTTTGCTGATATATAAAACTAATTACAAGACCATCATCATTTTCAAAAGAGGAAAATTTTCACCAACACTTTCTTGACCATGTGTGCACTGCAAATCTGCTTCAGCTTGGGCTATAACATGACCTTTCAGGAGTTGATCTATCTCATATTCAGACAAAGGAGATAATGCTTTTTGTTTTCTTTTGCTCAAACAGTGATTGTCTTCATGAAATAACATTTTAAAACATGAAAAACCTGAATGACAGTCCTTAATTCCCTGATCTTCTAAAATTTGAAAACATTGTTGATCATCTTCATATGACATGGCAATCAAATTATCATTTATCACTGAGTTATTGAAAGAAGAATTTTCACTTACTTGAATAAATATCTCATCTTGTTTTTCATGAACTGACTAGATTACCTCCTCATGAAGGCTTTGTTCTAATGAAATGAGAACATTTGGATCAAAAACTCTGTCTTCTTCATTCCAGATGATCTCAACAGCAGAGTTCTCCTTCATGGGATTTAGCACAAGGTATTCTTTATCATCACGATCTGAATCTAGATCTGAAATAGCTGACTTGAATTTATCACATTCTGAAATTGAAACTTGACTTTCCTGCATATTGTCTTCTTCTATGGACAGATCTGAAGCAAAACCTTCTCCTTCATCATTTTCCATTGTACTAAGATCTTGATCCTGCTGCAAAGTTTCCTGAGCATCTTGATGAGTATCGTCTAAGTTCTCTTTATGCTGCTAAAATGGATTTTCATACAGAGCCTCCATGATCTCATCGTCCATGAAGTCATCATCTTCATAAAATTTTTCAAGATTTTCGATAAAACCATGAACATGGCTACAACAGTTCTGAACTAAAGTTAAGGATGGATAAGATTCTTTATACCTTTCAAAGAACATGGTATGAAAATCCTTTACACAGTAAATACAAGCAGGCGGCAAAATTTCATACCGAGATCGGGCTTCACCTTCCAGAGTGGCCATGAATATCTTCATCAAGCAGTCTTCAGGAAAATCAACCTTCAACTTGCGAATATGTATGTGAAATCTAACCAGATGTAAAGCAGCATGCTTCCTATCATTATCTTTAAACGTAGGAAAATTCCTTTGCCAATCTACCTTAGGAATTTTATTTGTAAAACCTGGAATGTGATCTCGGCTCATGGGAGCATACCTTCGATCCAGCAAAACCATTTTGATAACAATGAATTCACCAAGAAATTCCTCAGGCTATTGATTCTTAAAGAGTAGAGCCGCCATAAAAATTCTGAACCTTAGGATTCTTCGACACTGGAGTCACCAGATGAATGATTTCAGCCTTCCTATGTCTGATCATTGTCCACCATCAACCATCAGATCTAACTTGACACATGTACTGGGGTAATTTTCAAGTCAGATGTTACATTTATAAAACTAGACCGGAGATTGACTGAAGCAGCGTTTATCTACTTTCGCTAATGCAAAGCAAGAGTGTTTCGAAGGCTGTCTGGCTAACTTCAGGCTCCGTCTGTATTTTATAAAACAAATAACACACTTTGTCTTCCCCAGTATGGTCTCTACTATGTTATGACCTAAATCCACCTCAGGCTGAAGAAGGCAGAGTTCAGGGTAACATCAAACCACGCTCAATCTGGTAGCTAGCCCTACCAGATCAGGAGAGGGCTCTCTCCCGGTCAAACTCAGCAAAGATAATCAATAAGTCTTGAGATAACTTGAAATAAAGGCTGATTTTAGGCTAGTTATATAATTAAAATATTTTGAATTGATTTTGGGGGTTTTTGTTGGAATCAAAGGGAAAGGAAAATTTTGGGTTCGGGGATGAGGCCTAGTTTTTGCAGAGTTCTGATTGGGGCAAGGAAGGAAATTGTTTTGATGCTTTGGATTGAATGAATGGATAGCTCACACCAGTTAGGAGATGAAGAGGGAAAGAGGCTCTCAAGAATCCTCTTCAAATAGATGAAAACATGAAAAATTAAACAAAAATCAAGGCAGAGCAACACAATCTAATGAATTCCACCTCTATAACTTGTTTGTTTAATTTGAGAAGAAAGGAGAAGGAAAATGATACACATGAAAAATCAGTAAACTTACAATCACTGAGAGAAACACACCATCAAAACATAGAGCCACATGGATCCCAAAGAGTGCTGCAAACCCTGGTCTATTCCTTTGCCAAAATTGCAGAGATGAAATGTACAATGAAGTGCCAAGCAATCCCAAGTGTCCAACCCTGAAAATGACTGAAGAACTACATGATATAGACAAGCCTAACTCATTCCCATGCCTCTATGGGTCGAGCTCATCATTCTAGGAGCTGTTTCAACCATATCTAAACTAGGAACTGGAAAATAGGCAATGAAACAACTTGCCTCTATATGATAGGAAACTGATTCATTCATTTAATTTTCACTTTTTGGTGAATGAATCTACTAGAATGAGTAAAAATGTGCCAAAATTAAATCAAATTCATGAATTTACACCAAGTTACATCAAGAGTTACATCAAAAAGTCAAACTGGCCAAAACTAGGCGAAATTCTGAGCTGTGGAGTGAAAAATGAGCCAAATTTCCCAATGCGCCGCGCTTGAAAACTCAATGCATCGCGCCACTTTGAGGCTGACTTAGAAGGCCTTCCCGAAGTCCAAATTGAGCACAGGATAGCTCGTTGG
Organism: Pinus albicaulis; assembly: GCA_034641835.2. NCBI lineage: Eukaryota > Viridiplantae > Streptophyta > Pinopsida > Pinales > Pinaceae > Pinus > Pinus albicaulis. Next base: position 1,722,261,733 of record CM076580.1, read on the forward strand.
AAAGCCCTGTCTATCTACTTTCCAACCCAAGTGGAATTTATAGTTTGGGTTTCCATTTTCCCCTCCAAAAATCAAATCTCCCAACACTGCTTCCTGTGTGTGCAAAAGGTGGCAGAAAGGCCATTGTTAGGGTGTTTTTGACCGTTTAGGCAACCCAGAACTTAATTAAATCCTTAGGTAATCCATAGGCATGCATAAATTTTCATGGAAAATCTAGAAATGCAAAGTTTTCCTCCAGAAGAGCTGAAAATTATAAGCGCGCGCTAAGTGGCGCTACGCGTCAGGAAGGAAAATCTGTTTTGAGACCAAAAAATTCAAAATTGACAAAATTTTTCCCAAATTTCTTGAACTTTGGGCTGAAGTTCCGTCATCAAGTACTATGTTGGGCCAAAGAAGCTTCGGCCAAAATTTGAAGCTTTAGCGATGCTTTAGTGCCCTCTTTAGCTTTGCCTTCAGAATTTTGATTCGTGCCTTGCAAACATGATTGCGCGCCCAATAATGGTTCTTCATGTGTCTAAGCATGTCCTTTTCCTTATTTTCCTTTGCCAACAGCTTCTCCAAATGAATATTGACCCTTTTGAGCCAAGTCTCTCGATCAGCCTCTATCTCTTGCTGAATGGGTGTCATCTCAGTTTGGCTTCTTTGGGCAGCCTGTCAGTTCTCATGGATGTTTTTCAACTCCATGACTGTATGCTGATCCTCCAACTGTTTGTTTCGCTGCTCCAAGTAATTGATCACCCATTGGGCCCTCTGCAACTTGACGGTCAAGGCATCTATCTCAGCCTTCTACTCCTGAATAGTCTCTCTCAACTTTGAGCTTGGAGAGCTCAAATCCTCATCAATAAGTATGAAATCAGTATCATGGGCTCCTGAAGGGCCCTCATCCTACATAGGCCTCTTTCCTCTGTCCTGTACCTATACCTGTGCTATTGATGACGGCAACGAGACCCCTTCCACCCCAGGTGGAGATAGTACTCACCGCGCTGCTGCAAATAATCCTCTCGTGCCTCTTCGATAAGTGACATATGTCGGCATGCTAATAGTATGTGCCTCCTGATCTCAATACTGATGTGAGGGTTCACCTGCATCATGAGAAACCTCCGGAGGAACCTGAGGGGCTGTGTAGAACTCATGGGAAATGAAATCTTCCCATGAAATACCCTGCAATCCAAGCTGATGTACAACAATGATCTTGATGAGTGCATAGTGATAAATACTGTTGTACTGCTGCTCGGGAGTCTTCTTCTACACAAGAGTGGTCATTCTCTCGATGTTCTGGCACATGAAATAAGGAATTTTCATCATCCTCACTCTGGTGAAATGCATCAATAACCTGATATGATAGGCATAGAGGCGTGAGAACCGACCCTCACAACTGAAATATCTAATAATGAGTTTCATCAATGGCACATAGGACTCCTTCAAGAATCTGAAAGGAAACACTCGGCTGAGTTGTCTCACATAGCTAGGCCTGATATATGGTTCATAATGCACTTTTTCCACCTGCTGTCTTTTGTTCCATTTTTCACCCACATTCGGTATTCCTGTTGCTTGAGAGATAGTTTCCGGTGTCAAAGTGAAATTTACACCAGCAAGAGTTACCTGACCATCACGAAAATTCAATACAAACAAATGAGCCAACTCCTGATGATAATGGGTCCTAGCAATCATTTCACAATACTGAAAGCACAACTGTTGTTGGAAACATGCCATGGCAAATGGGCAGGCTTACAATTTAGTCAATGAGGTGGGCTCTTCTCTCACATGTTTGCCACCTTTACGAGGCCTTCTCGGTGCATGTAGCTCAGTGGTAGAATCACACCTTTACGAGGCCTTCTCGGTGCATGTAGCTCAGTGGTAGAATCACTATCTCTGTCATATGATGAATCCGTGTCTGTCTCCATAATGTCCATGCAAGGTGTATGTTTGGCTTGTTGAAAATGAGAATTTGGTGCTTTTTGTTTCAATGTCAAATATGTGTCAAAGGGAAGGGACTGTGGGAAAAGTAGGAAAGTGGGGACACTGAATTTCAATCAAGTGATATCAGAGGTGTGGGTACAGTCACTTGACTATTTGGACTTGGGGTTTGGGAATTTTTTACAAATGAAATGGGAAGGGGAAAATAATGGGAAATGATTTGGGATAGGGAAATGGGAATGAGATGATATGAGTGATTTAGGATATAAGGGAATAGGGGATAGATTGTAATGATAGGATTACAGTGAGGGAAGGAATGAACAATGTGGGGAAGATGGAGTATTTCGGCACCGAAATCAAAATTTTAAAACACCAATTTCAAACCCTAAGGAGCAGTTTTTAACAAAAGGATAGGGTTTATGTTTTCAACATTCAAACTCTTATATTCTTCCCTTCAAACAACACCAAACATTATTTAATGGCAATTACAAGATCAGTCAGACTTACATGGAGCAAATGGGACTGAGAAATTTGGAATTTGTTGGAGGCAATGATGAAATTTGGGTGTTGGCCCTGTGCGTTTCACGCATAACCCAATGCACCATGAAAATTGTGTGCGCAACACCCATTTTAATTTGCAAGGAGATGGGCAGCTCTATGCGCCGCGACCTTCACTCAGTGCGCCGCACAGTTAAACTCACACACAGTCTGCCCCTAAACCACTGTTTTCGCTCTTCCACAATTTGACTTGGCTTCACTCTTGTCTTAGCGTGAAAATGAATTGTTTGAATACCAAGAATATATTATATATCATGGACTTTGATTTTTGATTTAGAAAACCCACTTTTGTAATGTTGCAGACTTTGGCACTTTTGCACTTTGTTAAAATAAACTCTGTTTTGCTTGTTTCCTTTGATTTTTGAACTGATGATGAATCTCTTTGTCTGTCTTTGCAGGGATAGATGGAATTATGTTTGCCAAAGGCGACCAGGGCTGCGTCTGAATTACTTCACAACTGAAACAACTTTGAGAATTACATTACATTTATTACAGGGATAAAATTGACGATTTTTCTTCAAAATAGAGTTTCAAAGAAGAATCATTATCAAGCATTATGACGATGAAATTTTTGCAATGAAAACTTATTTGAAGCTCCCTCATGTGCTTGCTGGCATTATTAGACATTTTTCAGACCAAATTTAGAAAAACCCTAGACCTAATGAGACCTAAAAACCCTAAAATGACTCTTTGCCAAGCAAGAGACCAAACATGACTGTAAATGAATTGATAATGATTTTTATGAATAGAATTGGACCAACAGGTACAAGACATGAGGAACATGATTAAAAATCCCCCCTACCGTCAGAAAATCTATGCCCCTAACGGCATGCAGATGACTGGACTGAATGAGACACCTAAAATGAAATGCAACAAAAGAGATTTTGATCTCTGACGGAGGGATGATAATACCGACTCTTACAGTTCAGACATCCCAAAAATCTCTGCAACATCTTTATATCAGGAATTATATCAGGAAACTTCAAAATATGAATCAAAACATGATCTTGGAGTTCAACATGACCTTGTTCTATATGCAATCCTAGATAATCAATTCTGACTTTGCCAATCTGAAACTTCTCAGCAGAATCTGATAGTACCAATCCATGCTTAAAAACCATGTCATAAAACTGTTCTAAATTCTTATTATGACTATTTACATCCCTACTGAAAACAAGAAAATCATCAATATGTACGATTATGAACCCTACCCCTCCGAAAATATCTTCCATCCGTTTCTGAAATTCTGAAGGAGCATTTTTCAAACCAAAGGGCATAACAGTCCACTGGTACTGACCATGAGGGACTGTAAATGCAGTTTTGTACCTGTCTTCTAGAATTATGCCAATCTGCCAGAATCCACTCTTAAGATCAACCTTGCTAAAAACATTAGCATTAGCAATCTTGGCAAGCAATAGCTCTTTGTTAGGAAGAGGATATCTGATAGGTAATAAAGTTTCATTTAAAGCTTTATAATTGATGATAAGTCTCTTCTTACCTCTTTTCTGTTCACTATGCTTATTCACATAGAAGACAGGACATGCCCATGGACTCTTGTAAGGCTCAATAAGCTTCTGATTCAGCAATTGTTTTATCTCCTGTATGCATAGATCCTGTTCATTAGGAGACATATGGTTAGCACTAGATTTTTGAGGCTTAGAAATGTAACCTAATTTGTAAGGTAAAGCCACAAAATATTTTTCTCTAGTCCAGAAAGCATCTAGATGATTAGCTGTGCAATCTCTTCTAAGCTTATCAGAAATGGCTTGAAGAGTTGATTGACCATGTAGCTCGGCATTTTTGATAATCTTCTGGATCTTTGATAAATCCTGCAAACTATCTTGGATCTGATCTTCCTCAGTGGGCTTGACTTTAATGTGGAAATCATTCTTGGCTTAAACTTGGATTGGACCTTCAAGAGTTGTGAAGGTGACTGAATCTTTTCCAAATGTGACTGGAAGAAATCTTTTCAGAAAGTCTTGTCCTAAGAGGACATCTGAACCTGTGTCAAAACTATACAAAGTAACATATGTCTGTACATCATTTAGAAAAACTGGAAAGTCAGGAGATATATGAGTGATCTCCATCAACTCTTTGTTAGCTTCTCTGAAAGACAGTTTAGTTGGCTGCCAATAATAAGAAGGAATGGCTCCATATTTACAACATGTACACATTGCACCAGAATCAATCTGTGCGTCAAGAGTATATTCCTTTATGTTAGGTAGCTTGATTTTCAAAGGAATTAATACTCTATCTCCTATTCCCATGATATTTACTATATCAACTTCCTTTGATTTCAAAGGCGACTCCTCAGGGATATCTTTCATCAATAATCTAGTTAATTTGGAATTTGCATCATCATAATCAGAAACTAAAGTTTGGAGCTTGGCTGACAACTGAATCATTTCTGATCTTGTATTCTTTATGGATAATTCCAAATTACTAATCTTCTTTTTAAGAGAATCGATTGTGTCCATACCTGAACTTTGTGAAGCTTCTGTGATATGTAAAGGCTTGAACATTGAATCAAATTCTCTTTCAATAAAATCTTCATCTTCAAACTCTCTGAATTTTCTGGAAGAAGGTATCTTCTTTTCTAAGCTTTCTAGCTTCTCTCTGAGCCTTCTTCTTGCTGTCAACTGTGTGGGCTCAAGCTGATTGAGCTCTCCCTTTACGGTATCAATTTGAGTCTGCAAAGTATCTGATTTGGAAAAATAAAACATTTTGATATCAGCAATAAATGTTTCATCTGAATCAAATGAATCTGAATTCAAGTTTATTTTACTGATATTTGGCATACTATCTACTTCTTCTTCAGAGGATGAAGATTCACTGGAAATTTCAAAGTATTCCCCATCTGAACGGGAAATGAGATCCCAATCCTGAGGATCATGAACATGAGAGAAGATATCCATTATTTTTACCTGTTTCTTGTTTTTCTTCTCTTTGCAATTGTTGGAATAATGGCCTTCTTTACCACAGATAAAACATGTTACCTTTTTAGACGGCTTTGTTCTTTTTCTGAATACTATTCTCCTTTTATTTGAAAAATTAGAAAGATAATACTTCTTCTTAGGAGAATACTTACTTGTATTGCAGGAACATGAAGTATTTGAGACTTTTTTCTTTGATCTGTTGCTGCATCCAAAATCATAAGTTTCTGCAAAATTATTACAGACCTTACTGCTAAATTTCATCTGCTTCTTAAAATTCTTCTTTGCTTTTTCTGCTACACATTCTCTTTGTGAAACAAAAAATATCATCTGATGAACTGCAGCAAATGAATAATTTTCTATCTTGACTTTATTGGTCTCAATATGCTGATTTATTAAATCTGGAATCTTTCCTGGCATTGAAGCAATATAATATCTTAAATATGCAACATTATGGGGATCTGGAGCTTGATAAAGAAGCTTTTGCATAACACAATAATAATCATGGAGATGATCAATATTGCATAGTCTTTGAGCTAAAAATAACTGAGCATGATGTGTTTTAAGTATTATATATTCTTGAAAATAATTATTATATATTGTTCAAATAAGTATTTCCAACAAGTATTTGAGTTTCCAGTAAGAGAAATGGTCTTTGGACACTGCCAGAGATAGAAGTAGACAAGTTGTATAAGATTCTTGCTTTTCAATTTCGAGCGACTCAGTTATTTCGGTTTACATATGTAAATATTCCGATCTTAGTAGGACAACAATTTTATCAGGTTCCATTGATAAAGAAAGAAGATGTTGAATGGGGTTTGGAACATGGCTTCAAATATATTCATATGGGCATGATTCAGTTTGGAATTAATCCTTTAGTAATACCAGGGTTGAACACATATTTCTTAAAATGTGTTCTTGATACAAGATTAAATAACTTCCATGATGCCCTGTTGGGTGGATTTCAGAGTCCACTTAACAATGGTCCTGCATGGTCTTCAGTGATTCCTCGTTATCAAGTCTCATTACAAGATCCATATATTAATGAGTTCTTGACTGCCTATATTCAGTTTAATGGTTTAGATTTTGCCCCACAAAAATTAATTGCTCAGTTACACTCATCCATTTGTCTTAGATTTGTTTCTAGTACCATGCCACCACTAAATCCTAAATTGTGCTCTCGTGCCTTGAAAGAAGGAGTGATTGTTGGTCCCGGTAATACTGCTCCTCTCCAGATTGGTTTCAGTGAATGCACTCTTCTTGAAGAATGGAGTAGCACATACATTCCATTGTCTCAAAAATATCCTCAACTCAAATCTTCTCATGAACCAAAACAATTGTCTCTAGTTACTCATCTTGATGGTTCTACTAGGCTGAAATTTTCAAGTCCCTCTTTATCCTGATCTATGTCCCACATGGACAGATCTTCATTTTTGGGGGGTAGAGACAGTACAGAAGCAGTAATACCTTCCATTCCTTCCTCTGTCTTAGTTCCACCTATTATTCCCAGAAGAAGTATTAGAAAATCTCTGTCACATAAATCAGATGATTGTCAGTTCTGTGTACTCGGTACATCCTCCAGTTTCCAAGTAGAAGAGCAAAAGAAAGAAAATGAAAACTCTATAATATTACCAGATATTAAGAGTTTTACTTTACCTCGTGCTCAGCAAGAGATGTCGGCTAAATTAAATGAAAGATATTTAGAGCCAGGAAACTCTAGGAGAACTTTCAGAAATGGCACTCTGAAATTTTACTTCCAGTGGATACAAATGAAGAATTTGTTAGATCCAGAACAGAGTGAGGCAGAAAAGATGCAAAATTATACAAACTATCAAATTGTTTGTATGTTGCAAAATATAGATGATTTAGCTAGAGATGTGCTTGAAATTAAGGAACATATTAAGAAAATGCACACTGGCTATAATGAATGCTTGGGGATACAAAATGAACATGCCCGGAAGTTGAATGATATTAATTAAAATATGGGTATTATATACAGATCTATTGAGCATCTGAGAGATGCCCTGCCTCAGCCTGCTTCTCCTCCTCACTATAGAGAAGTAGATATTTCTAGCTCAAAGTTGAAATTTTCTTCCAATTTAGATGATTCAAAAGAAAGACTTAGAATTATCTTATTAAAAAGTGTTGATAATATAGATACTGATAAGATTGAGAATATTCAACAAGGAATAGCCTTGGCCAGAGAGAAGACTGATCTGATGAAAAATAGGCTATCCACTTTTCCTTCTTTGGAATTTTTAAGACTACCAAAAGGTTATGTTAGTCTTGCAAAATTAGTTGAAAATGGCCAACCATCTGCTCCACAAATAATGGCCATGTTTGGTGTTACCTCTCATCCTACTAGAACCCTTGGTGAACCTACACAAGGTGAAGCAAGTTCTAAAAGAGATAGGAGTGACACTTTTTCTTTCACACATAAAGGTAGAAGCGGTGAACATGATACAATTGCACATGAAGCATCTGTAGATAGTCCTTTCTCCAGATATACAGAACAGCTACAGAGTACCCCTGCCAAGTTAGAGAATCCTTCAGCAAAAGGATATGGTAATACAATTTTGATGAATATTGATTGCATGGAAAGTGAAGAAGTCATAACAGTTCTGCATAATGTACATGCTTGGGCCTTGCAGAGAAAAGCTGAAACTAAATCTTCTTGGTCTGATATTGTTACTCAAATATTTTGGTCATTTACTGGTATTATGAAACAATGGTGGGATAAATTATCAGAAGCTGAAATGAACAATATAATTGAGCATCCTACTGATCCTTTGAAAGCAATCTTTGATGCCTTGAAACATGAATTTGTAGGAGTGGTGCCTGAAGATTCAACACATCATGCTCAGTTATTTTTAGCTCAAAAACTATGCAATATTGATCATCTCCATGATTCTTATTGTGTTATGCAAAAGCTTCTTTATCAAGCTCCAGATCCCCATAATGTTGCATATTTAATATATTATATTGCTTCAATGCCAGGAAAGATTCTAGATTTAATAAATTAGCATATTGAGACCAATAAATTCAAGATAGAAAATTCTTCATTTGCTGCAGTTCATCAGATGATAGTTTCTGTTTTACAAAGGGAGTGTGCAGGAGAAAAAGAAAAGAAGAATTTTAAGAAGCAGATGAAATTCAGCAGTAAGGTCTGTAATAATTTTGCAGAAACTTATGATTTTGGATGCAGCAGCAGATCAAAGAAAAAAGTCTCAAAGACTTCATGTTCCTGCAAGACAAGTAAGTATTCTCCTAAGAAGGAGTATTATCCTTCTAAGTTTTCAAAGAAAAGTAGAATAGTATTCAAAAAAAGAACAAAGCCTTCTAAAAAGGTAACATGTTTTATCTGTGGTAAAGAAGGCCATTATGCCAACAATTGCAAAGAGAAAAAAAACAAGAAACAGGTAAAAATAATGGATATCTTCTCTCATGTTCATGATCCTAAGGATTGGGATCTCATTTCCCATTCAGATGGTGAATACTTTGAATTTTCCAGTGAATCTTCATCCTCTGAAGAAGAAGCAGATAGTCTACCAAATATCAGTAAAATAAACTTGAATTCAAATTCATCTGGTTCAGATGAAACATTTATTGTTGATATCAAAATGTTTTATTTTTCCAAATTAAATACTTTGCAGACCCAAATTGATACAGTAAAGGGAGAGCTCAATCAGCTTGAGCCCACACAGTTGACAGCAAGAAGAAGGCTCAGAGATAAGCTAGAAAGCTTAGAAAATCAGATACCTTCTTCCAGAAAATTCAGAGAGTTTGAAGATGAAGATTTTATTGAAAGAGAATTTGATTCAATGTTCAAGCCTTTACATATCACAGAAGCTTCAGAAAGTTCAAGTATGGACACAATTGATTCTCTTAAAAAGAATATTAGTAATTTTGAATTATCCATAAAGAATACAAGATTAGAAATGATTCAGTTGTCAGCCAAGCTCCAAACTTTAGTTTCTGATTATGATGATGCAAATTCCAAATTAACTAGATTATTGATGAAAGATATCCCTGAGGAGTTGCCTTTGAAATCAAAGGAAGTTGATATAGTAAATATCGTGGGAATAGGAGATAGAGTAGTAATTCCTTTGAAAATCAAGATACCTAACATAAAGGAATATACTCTTGATGCATAGATTGATTCTGGTGCAATGTGTACATGTTGTAAATATGGAGCCATTCCTTCTTATTATTGGCAGCCGACTAAACTATCTTTCAGAGAAGCTAACAAAGAGTTGATGGAGATCACTCATATATCTCCTGACTTTCCAGTTTTTCTAAATGATGTATAGACATATGTTACTTTGTACAATTTTGACACAGGTTCAGATGTCCTCTTAGGATAAGACTTTCTGAAAAGATTTCTTCCAGTCACATTTGGAAAAGATTCAGTCACCTTCACAGCTCTTGAAGGTCCAGTCCAAGTTCAAGCCAAGAATGATTTCCAAATTAAATTCAATCCCACTGAGGAAGATAAGATCCAAGATAGGCAGTATTTATCAAATATCCAGAAGATTATCAAAAATGCCAAGCTACATGGTCAATCAACTCTTCAAGGCATTTCTGATAAGATTAGAAGAGATTGCATAGCTAATCGTCCAGATGCTTTCTGGACTAGAGAAAAATATTTTGTGGCTTTACCTTACAAAGAAGGTTACATTTCTAAGCCTCAAAAAGCTAGTGCTAACCATATGTCTCCTAATGAACAAGATCTATGCAAACAGGAGATAAAGAAATTGCTGGATCAGAAGCTTATTGAGCCTTGCAAGAGTCCATGGGCATGTCCTGCCTTCTATGTGAACAAGCATAGTGAACAGAAAAGAGGTAAGAAGAGGCTTGTCATCAATTATAAAGCTTTAAATGAAGCTTTATTACCTATCAGATATCCTCTTCCTAACAAAGATCTATTGCTTGCCAAGATTGCTAATGCTAATGTTTTTAGCAAGTTTGATCTTAAGAGTGGATTCTCGCAGATTGGCATAATTCTAGAATACAAGTACAAAAATGCATTTACAGTCCGTCATGGTAAGTACCAGTGGACTGTTATGCCCTTTGGTTTGAAAAATTCTCCTTCAGAATTTTAGAAACGGATGGAAGATATTTTCGGAGGGGTAGGGTTCATAATCGTATATATTGATGATTTGCTTGTTTTTAGTAGGGATGTAAATAGTCATAAAAAGCATTTAGAATAGTTTTATGACATGGTTTTTAAGAATGGATTAGTACTATCAAATTCTGGTGAGAAGTTTCAGATTGGCAAAGTCAGAATTGATTATCTAGGACTGCATATAGAACAAGGTCATGTTGAACTCCAAGATCATGTTAGGATGGAAATGGACCCCCAAAGATCCTGCTCCTATTCATATATATCATAAGTTATTGTGGAAAGTTCATTTTAAAAACCATGTTTATAGAATTTTTCATGGTTTCCTCATCCCTGTTTATCAAACTATTTTTGACCAATTTCCTCCCAGGCTTTCTTAAAAAGCTAAGTCTAATTTGTCCCAGAATGGGGATTGGTTCAGAGAAGAAATATTTACTTATATCAGAGTCTCCGGGAGCATTGTACAGCCCCATATTATGCCTTTGTATGTTCCCGATAAACTGTTAGCACAAGATATTTCCTATCAGTTAACAGTAGAAGGCATGTCCAGGTCTTTGAAGAATAACAAGAAATTGATGTGGCCTACTTTTCCATTTAATTGTGGAGATTTTACTCTTAATAAATTCACACATGCTGAGAAGGAGGTTATCAAAATAATATATCTTAAGCTCTCAACAGTTCCGAGAAGACAATATGACCCAAAGAAGGTGGAGTTTGATTTTACTACTTCAGTTTCAATTGCTCGATTTGAGCATGAACCAGATGAGTTCGATGTTTGTTTATTTCTGTTGATAATTTGTCTCAAGTATATAACTTAGCCAAGTCTAAATTTCAGACTGAAGAGATGAATAAATTCATGTTATTTAGAAGCCAAAGATTGCTCAAAGCTCCTCTAGATCAATTACGAATTCCTGTGCAAGAGTCTGAAATAAAGCAAAAGGAAAAAGAGGATACATCTGATAAAGCAGCTAAAGAAACATCTACCAGCGAGGCCAATGTAAAAACACAGAGGGAATTCACAGGAACTAATCATGTTGTGAAGAAAGAAAACACTAGAGGCAAACCCAATGTGCAAAAACAGAATAATAATGGTAAACTCAATGTACATATTGATAAGCAATCTACACCTTAGACTGAAAAAGAAGACACAGGCAGTATGGCTATTGTACAAGCAATGAAAGGAGATATGAGAAATAATCTATATTCTCAACTTGGAAGAGGAAAAACTACTGAAAGAGTAGTGGAATCTGCTGAACTTATAATTTCTCCCCATTTGCTGAGCCAATATGAGCAATTTTCCCAGCAAATAGGACAACAAAATAATCCCCATGTTAGAGTTCTGGAAGATCAAGATATGGAAGTTATTCCTGAACATCCTACAGGTGAAATTATGTTGAAAGTTGAAGAGATTCCTCCTCTAGACATATTTTATAGTCCTAAGCATAGAGCTGTTGTTTGAAAACAGAGGAAGAGGAGAAGTACTGACGAGGATTCACTTTCAACATCACAAGTGGAATATATGAACATTGTTTATAAAAATGCTGAGGTGAATCCGACGAAGGATCTCACCAAATTATCTCAATACGCAGGTGCCTATAGTGCTGCAACTATAGACAAAGCTTCTGAAGTCTCCCAGTTGATGAAACAAAAACACTTACAGATAGCTATGTTGGAAGAACAAGCCATAGAGAATCAGCAAAAGATGGTTCTGCTGGAAAAACAATTGCAAGATAAGGAGCTCAAATCTAAATAGCTAGAGGAGCAGCTTAGCATTGAAAAAAAGAAGATTGATGAACAAGCCTTGAACAAATAGCATCAGTTGAGTCAAGAGGTAGAAAAGTTACAAAATCTTCTGCAAAATGAGAAAAATGCAAAGATTTAAAAAGAGAAAATATTCCAATCAGCATTGGACAAGTTCAAGGATTACCCTAAATTAGATCAATTCAAAACTGAAGCCCTTGAAACGAACAAACTGCTATCTCAGCAGTTAAATGAATTTTTTCTAAAGTTGATACAAGCTGAGCCCTTGTGCGAAATAACATCATCTTCGATAGATGAAGCAGTCACTCTCAGGCAAGAAATTGATGATGCTGACGAAAAAATTTCTGAATTTCTTTCATGGTAGGATACAGACCATGGAAGAAAAGCTAATCTTCCCAGAATGTTGGAAGAACAAGCCATAGAGAATCAGCAAAACATTGTTTAGCTGGAAAAACAATTTCAAGATAAGGAGCTCAGATCTAAACAACTGGACGATCAGCTTAGCATTGAAAAGAATAAGATTGATGAACAAGCCTTGAAAAAATAGCAGCAGTTGAGTCAAGAGGTAGAAAAGTTATAAAATCTTCTGTAAAATGAGAAAAATGCAAAGATTGAACAAGAGAAAATATTCCAATCAACATTGTACAAGTTCAAGGATTACCCTAAATTAGATCAATTCAAAACTGAAGCCCTTGAAATGAACAAACTGCTATCTCAGCAGTTAAATGAATTTTTTCTTAAGTTGACACAAACAGAGCCCTTGTGCGAAATAACATCATCTTTGATAGATGAAGCAGTCACTCTCAGGCAAGAAATTGATGATGCTGATGAAAAAATTTCTGAATTTCTTTCATGGTAGGATACAGAGCAGGGAAGAAAGGCTAATATTCCCAAAATTGAGGAAAGACACAAGGAAATTTTATTTTTGGAATGGGAACAGCAGCTGATGAAATCAGAAAGAGCCATATCAAGAGTTAAAAGTATGATGAATAATATAACACAGTTGATTAATGACAGCTCGTATGCCACTAATTTGATCTCAGATTGTAACCCAGGAAAATTACCAAAATTAAAAGAAGCTGATTCCAGGTGGAAGGAAGAGCGAATCAATAAGAATCAACAGATTAGCAAACTTCAAGGAATTTCATGGGATATTATGTGGACTTATCTAATCAAGCCACACAGTCAACAAATGGCCATCAAATTCCTTTCAAATGCTATTAATTGTATCATTCCTGAATTCTCTGATGCTACGTATACTGGGCAGTTACATTCAAGGCTAAGTCATCCAACAGAAGTCAAATATATGCTCAAAATTTTCCATCTGGGCACATTGAATGCAGGAGATAATCAATGAAGCGGTTTCATTTCAATATCGCAATTTTGTTTACAGATTTCCGATGAGATAGATTGTAGCAGTAGTTTTATTTATTTTGTTTTATTTTAAGTTCCTATTTAAACCCCTTTCATGCATTTAGAAAGGGGTCCTGAATTTGTAATATTTTGACTTGGATGTTACATTTTTGTACTCCATTGATTCTTATATTTTTATAAAGGATCGCATCTAGTGGTTTTATGGAAAATTGTCTTTAAGAATTGCATTTCTGTATCTTGGAGTCTGTTTTACATCAAAGTGCTGGATTTGGATATTGAATTGCATCGGGAAAAGTATCAAGATGAATATGGTATTTCTATCTATTCACTGCTAATTTTCTTATGTTATGAGATATTCTCTTTAAATTTTGCTATCATTTATATGTACATGTTTTACAATATTTCTTTATACATATCATTTCTGAGTGTGTAGAAATATTCATCTCTTACAGTATATGCAAATGATATATAAAATGATGAGTACAATCTGCTATTATAACTCTGTTTAATTTCTTAAACTGAGTTATCTTTATTTGTTACTGCATATTTCAATTAAATTATAATACATTTTCATGGTTATTGATTTGAATGAAAAAATATTTAAGTTGTATTCATATTTGATACCCGGGTTAATTTTTAGAATTATTTATCAATCATAGATTAAATTAGATATATTATTTAAGTTATTATAGTCCCATTTTCCACTCATCCAATCATTCCACACTATTACAAAATGGCTAATTAATTACTAAAAAAGGACTAAAATTTGCATATAAACGACTATTTTTTGGTTGGTGACCAATAGTAGCTAATTTACAATATCTTATAATGCGACCAACTTTTGGTCGTTTTTAGCTTAGTCATTAATTGGTTATCTCAATTTTTTTTTCTAGTTGTATATTTGGTCATTAATTTAGTTACTGATTTAGTCATTAATTTAGTCATTGGTTTGATCATTAATTTAGTCATTGATTTGGTCCTTAATTTTGTCATTGATTTAATCTTTTATTTGGTCATTACTTGTCACAATTAATGACCAAATATATAACAAAATATATTACTGTATGATCACCCGAGAAAACTAATTAATGACCAAAGAAATATGACCAAAGTGTTGGTCGTGTTATAAGATACTGTAAATTAGCTACTAATAGTCATATATATGCAAATTTTAGTTATCGTTTGAAACTAATTAATGATCGAAGAAATATGACTAAATTTTAGTCGTGTTATAAAATACTGTAAATTAGCTACTAATAGTCGTATATATGCAAAATTTAATCATCATTTTTAGTCACAAATTTATCATTTGTAGTAGTCATTTATTCATTATATAAATGACTAATTTAGTAGTTTATATTCATCTCACTTACTTTCATTAATAATCATTATAAATGACTAATTTAATCGTATATTCATTTTATTTGTGTTCATCATTAATCAATATAAACTACTATTTTAATAGTTTTAGATTGATTTTATGTGTTCATTATTAATCAACGTAAATTAATTAGTATGATTTTGCAACTAAATTTAAAAAATAAAATGTTATACAATTTACATGTTCATCTAATAGGAAAATGCAAATTTACATATATTAATTACAATACCAAGTAATATCAAGTGCAATTATAAATAATTCCAACCACATAAATTATATTATATAAAATGCCAAGTATTACAATATGAGTTTCCAACTTAATATCATTTGGAGTGAAATTTACAGATAAAATATTGTTCATCACTTCAAAACACTATCATTATCTTGCCAAGGAATTGCAAGTGAATTCACCAACTCTGAAAACTTGACCATCAATATTTATGTGTGTCTTATGCGGGATATTGGCTCTATGGGTACCACTAGACCAGTACACTTCTCTCTCTTTGTCATTCTAGTGTTATTGTTCCCCTCTTTCTTCAATCCTTGCTTCTTACCATCAATATTGAGTCAATTTTCTGCAAAAAGAAAACAAAAAAAGTTACAATGCAGAGTATAAGACATGAAAGTCAATGAACACTGAAATATAAACTAAAGTAGACTATAAAGGATTTATACGATATATACCTCAACATGAGCAATATTGTTAATGTCATTTTTCCCATAAAATCAAGAAACTCAAACAAGTTTTCTTTATTTGGGAAATAGTGGCCACTATGTGGCCAAATGACCTGTATAAACAAAGCAAATAAAATGTCACAAATAAACACAATATAGCTAGCAATTTCTACTAAGAATGTCTCATGCTCCACTTTCGTAGTTGTATTGTTTCCTCTAGTTATCTCTAATAAGTAGTGACACTTCAATAATAAAACTAGTTAGTAGAAATCTAATGAGTGGAGCAAAGTATTGCTGACACAAGATTGCAATAAGAAACTAAAAAAGAATAAGAAAAGACTTTGTAAATTGTGATACTAACCGGGAATATAACTTCAATATGGTAATCTTCAATTATTAATGTATTATTCGACGGGAAAAGGAATCCAATTCCCATAAGCCAACAAATTATGTATGCCCTTGTTTTCCCTGTAATTAATTGAGCAAGATTAGCACACACAATTTCCATTTAGAATATCTAAAATGATTCTACAAATATTCGAAGCAAACTTAGGGTTACTCATTCATTTTTCTCTAATGCAGACAAAAATGAATATGCTAATTTGTTTTTGAGTGGAGAGTTGTGTAAATTCATCGTGTCCAAAATCATTGTTTATTACCGTGACTGGTTTTTTTAATGATCAGGCAACGGGCCTATATTTGATCAAAAAACATATTTTTCACAATATATTCCATTTTTCTAATTCAAAGTTAGGTTTCCTTCCAGTTTATGGCATTCAAACAAACTACAATCATTTTCCTTTAACAAGTCACTGTTGTAATATACTACTAAACATAAAACTACGTAATGAAGTTATTAGTGGTGGAATACTAGTTAATCACAAATACATGCAAGAAATAACACCATCATGTCCTAGACGTGCCAAGTCTTTATCCTCTTGGTTGGAAATATTACTACATGAAAACAACATATTTGAGAAAGAGAACTTTTCTAAAACTAACCAACGCGAGTGTATCCAACAACAATGACATTTCTATTGGCATGCCCTCAAAATGTGTGGAAGTATCAAACAAGTGTAGTGCACTTCCCTGTAAGGTTAAAGTTTGGCAATGGAATATGTTGTCCCTTAGTCTAATCAGGTTTTAACTTGCCTTTGATAACTTAGAGAGAATGGGAATCCAATATAGAACAATGAAAGAAAGCTTTTATTCGTCCACACTTACCTAGATCCTAAACAAGCATTGCAGTGTTATACAAATCCAAGAATGTCTCACATTCCACCAGGAAACAAAATTTCTAGATTTTGATTGTAACCCTTGAGGTTTTCTCAAATTTGTAAACAAGTAACGTCATAAATATTTTTCCTTAGTTGTCAAACCTTCTTCTGTGTGGAGGTTGAGAAAATATGTGCATACACATATCACAATATAGCATGTTGTGGAGTACATTTACATGAAACCAATCATTTAAAATTTTATGTTCTATCAAGATTGAGTCATGTGTTAAATTCCCATTATCTGCATCTTTGCGCAATGGTGTCATTAATAATTTCAAGGTTCTTGGCTTGCTAGTATGATCTAATTATTGCTTTGTGCAAGATGTTTTTTCACTCCTATTTATAAAAACATTATGTTTATGAACAATATATAGATACAATGGATGCTTAGAATAATAAAAGAGGAAATTATTTTTCCATCAATAGAATAAAAGTATTTTCATATGGTGTAAATTCAGTGGTTCTATTGGTGGTACTTAGGTTCAACCTAAACGGTTATTTCGCATGCATCAAAAGAAGTACAAAGTGATAATAGGAAGGACTCATGCAAAAAAATTTAATCGTACATGTTGAATCTACAAGTGTTAATGTTGTTGTGCTCAATTTCTTATTGGGGTACCTATCAGCTGACAAAGTTTGTACAAATGTTGGAAATGAAAATAAGTTATAACAAATAACGTAACACATAACATTTTTAGCACTTGCTTCTTTTTCTTTCCAAATCCGAACATGTCTCGGAGCAACTTATGTTAGCTATGTCCAAATGATACTAGTTTTTATTTTCCATTTAAATTTACAATTCAATCCTATGTATCATTATCCAAGAAATTTGGCTCCTTTAGAGGAAATGACAAATGTGTGTGTGCAATAAAGTTTAACCATAAAATGGTGTTATCCAAGAATCTTTGAACTCCACTTTCATCTCCCTCATTCCCAAGTTGGACTCTCCGAATTATTTTGACAATTTTCAACCTATTGCCCTCTGTAACTGCCTTTATAAAATCATTACAAAATTCATTGCCGAAATACTCAAGCCTATCCTCTAAAATCATATCTCTAAGGAAAAATTTGGATTTCTGGATGGAAGACAGATTCATGAAGCCATAGGTGTGGCACAAAAAGTCCTCCACAGTATGAAGAGACACAGACGGAAAGGGTTGATCATCAAAATTGACCTTTCAAAGGCTTATGAAAAGATCAGTTGGATGTATATTAGACTCCTGCTCACCCATCTGGGCTTTCATTATGACTTCATCTGATGGGTGATGGGATGTATCACTGACATTAGTTTTGTTGCTCTGATAAATGGGGCTTCTTCCCCCTTTTTTTAAAAACGAAAGAGGCCTACGCCAAGGATGTCCCCTCTCCCCCCTTCTCCTTTTGTTGGTAGCTAAAGGCTTAAGCCAACTGATTTTAGAGGCAAAAAGGAAAGGGGACATAAGGGGTGTGGAGGTAGCTACAAATCTCAGTATCACACACCTACTGTTTGTAGATGATATCCTTCTCTTTAGCAATGGTAGTTGCAGGGACTCCATCCATCTCAAAACCTCCTTGGATCTATTTCTAAAAGCCACTAGAATTAGCATCAATCATCACAAATATTCAATCATGGTTACAAGAATTACGGAGGAGGAATCCAGAAATGCCATTGACTCCCTCCCTTTTGTGGTCAGACAATTTTCTGATAGTCTCTGATACCTTGGGTTCCATCTTAAGACGAGTTCTTACTGTATAGCTGATTGGATGTGGATGGTGGCCAAAATTGAAAAAAAAAAATTAAGTGTTGGTGTTACAAATGGTTGTCCAGAGCGGGGAGATTCACACTCATCAAATATGTTCTAATGGTCATTCCAGTCTTTTGGTCACTCCTCTCATGGATGTCATGGGGGATCTTGGAGCGCATTAGGAAAATCTGTCATAAATTTTTGTGGGTAGGATCCAAGAGGACTACTCCTTGTCTTGGGTGGCTTGGGAGAAAATAGCCCGACCAAAAGAATGGGGAGGATGGGGTATAAAGGAGCTACCCTCCTTCATCAAGTCCCTTACGGCCAAAATGGGATGGTCACTACTAACCAAGGACTCCCTTTGGTCCACGGTAATGAGAACGAAGTACATTGACCCTGGAGACATTGTTGATTGGGTCTGGAACCCTATTAAGTCCACCAAGGGTGGGTCCGTTTTTTGGCGGGCCACCCCTGGAGCGATGGACCTGACTGAGGAAGGTCTGGTCTAGAAGGTTTTGAACGAGCAGTAGATTAGACTAGGGTTGGACCCTTGGGTTAGTTGTAATGGAGCTTTTTCCCTTCCAGAGGCTGTAGAGCTCACCTCATGGACAAAGGTCTCTTGTTCCTTAGTCAAGCCGAAAAATCTGAAGCCATGTCCATCTAGGCGCAAGGTTGGAAAAATAGGTACAATCTCCAGCTTGACCCAATATGGGAAAAAACTTGGAAGCTATACACTAATGAACTACTTAGAAAAAATGTATGCATTCGAGATGACCCTAACACACTTAGATGGGGATTTGCACCTTCAGGCTTGTACTCACCAAAGATTGGGTATTCTCATATTATGGGGAAGAAAGGCTGGGCGGAGGCTGAATGGTGGAATAAACCCCTTTGGAAGCTGAATAGCCCTGCTAAAGGTTGCCTCTTTTTTTGGTGCCTGATGGAAAACAAGATTCCCACGTGGGACAATCTTTGAAAAAGGAAGGAGGGGCAGGGGAGATGCCTCTTATGCAAACAAGACTCTGAATTATTGGCCTATCTGTTTCTTTTTTGTTCCTACAGTCAAAAGGCATGGGAATGGATCCAAATTCTAGTTGGTTGCACACATCAATGGGTTGGTCCTTCGATTAAGGAGGCCTGGTAGTCTTGGTGGAACAGTTGCCCGACTGAAAAATAAAAATCGATACCCCTAATTATGGCCTAGGGAATTTGGCTTGCCAGGAACCATGCTATTTTCAGGAATGAAGATACCCCTTTCCACATCATCACTCAGGACGGAGCAACCATCTATGCCCTTCTCCTTGAACAAGAAAATCCAACAAAGAAAAGGGGCAATACCCCTGAGAAAATTAGGGGTGATATCCCTTGGGCTTACTTTGACGGAGCATCAGTTCCAGCGAACATGTGTGGTGCTAGAATTGTTATTCACCTAAGCCATTCTCAAAGACTGGAAGCCTCTATCAGACTTGGTCAGGGCACAAACAACTATGCTGAGATCAAAGTGTTACACCTCCTCCTATGATGGATTTCACACTTGCATGTTACTTTTGTTCAGTTATTTGGGGACTCGCTCAACATCATCAAATGGTTTAACAAGGAATTTGTTTGTTCAAATTATGTTTTACAACCTATCCTTGAAGAATCCTGGTTATTGAAGGACTATTTTACTCACATTGATTTTTGTCATATTTGTAGGGAAAGGAATTCCGCTGTAGACCTCTTTTCTAAGGAGGGTTTACAACAAGATTTGAGCAGTTGGAGGACATGAGAAATAGGGCCGGAAGGCTCTGTGGATTTGAACCATCCTCCATTTTCTTGAGTGGTCTTTAGTTGTTTTTTCTCTATATATGTTAATGTACTTTCGAAACTTCTCACTTTCTATTGCTGAAAATTATAATATGTATGTACCACAAAAATTGGTTGAGGATTAGATCCTCTTTTGCTCCTTTTTATAACTTTTTGTACTAGTTGTCCGTTCTTGTTTGGGTTTTTTTTCCTCTTAAGAGGAGGCCTGGGAACCCAAGTTACTATGCTACTTGTATCAGGATCTATATTTCTGTTTTGGGTCGTTTTCCTCCAAAGAGGAGGCCCATAAAACGTTTTTGATTTTTTTTTGTGGTTTTTACACTGGGCCGATGAACAATTGGTTGTTTTTCCCTTGAACAAGGGAAGGTTCTAAACATTCACATCCTTTTTTGGGATGGGGCTATGAGATTGGGCTGAACTTTTTTGGCCGCAAATTGGGAAGAGCTCGAATCTCTCCCAAGAAATGCTTAAATGTATGTACAGAGTTAAATTTTTATGAATATAAAGAGTTCAACTTTTTCCTTGGAAAAAATATAGTTTAACCATACAAATTTGTCTTACTCTATAATGAAAATTGTTAAAAGCATAATGAAGTTGTGAAATATTGGGGAAAATAAAAATATTTACAGATCAAACTAAATGCATCCATGTAACAAGTAACCCAATCTAAATGTGCATATTTATAAGTGATTGGATAATGCATCTCAAGGGTAATGCAACTCATCCTCATATTGGGCCCCTTTAACGCATACATACACATACAAACACATGTGGATCAAGGACACATCTTTACCACTAGGTAGGTGTCCCATGAATGCCACTTTCTCAAAGACATCCCTAAAATTGCATTGAAGGGGTACCTTTTAATATAACGAATTATCCAAGTGCATAAATTTAGAGTATTAACACTCCAATTCTAAAATTTAATGTAATCAAGTTTACAATATATTAAACTTTACTAAAGAGTTATTAATCATAAATATCATTAATTAAGAGTTCAAGATAAAACCTTAGAACTTATTGCAAAGAAGTGAACTCTATTATCATGGACTTTAAATGACCATGTTTCCTTATGAACCTGAGCCATAGAGGGAACTTTGGGAGTGACTGCAAAACTTTCCTAGAGCTTTATGGTTATTCCTCTAGGCGAAGGTCAATTTCTAAGCCTTCTACTATAGCTATTACGGCCAAGAACACCACAAATATTGGGGTGTTTACTATTCACTAACTAGTCAACACATCCCTCGCCTCGCACAATGAAGGAATGCCTTGAAGTGGCAATCACAAAGTGTCAGAGATTAAAGGTAGTGAAAACAAAGGCAACTAGGTTATTGTTGGTTTGAGTTTGCTCAAAGGAACTGACATACACAAAAACTTGAAAATATGTCAACATGGCTCATATGGAAATAGCTCTATGACTATTTCTATTAGCAATGGAAGAACCCAAACTGTTCTTTAGGGACTAACATGATAGTCCAATCACAAAAAATATTGTCTTAGATGTGTTCTTAGGGGTATGGTAAAGTAATATTCTAGGATGTACTCATAAATAGATCGGTAGTTAACACTTTTCAATTAAGATCACTTAGGCCAAAAACAAAATCTTTCCTTTGGACCTGAGGTTTCATGGAAAGTGTTCAAAAAAATATTTGAACAAAAAGTATTTGACAACAAAATTGGTAACAATGGAAATTTTAGGGGACCTTAATTTGGGAGGGCTTTGAAATCAAAGCAATCTTTCAAATTATTGTCAAGTCCATCATAGGGAGAACCTTCATATTTTGGGTGAACTTTCTTGATTTTATAGTAAATAAAAAGAAAAAAATAGAGCTCATGCATATGATCCTTGTAGACCAACAATAACTTTGTTTGCAGGAAACCAAATTGATGACCATCATCTATTGTCTAACATATGCAAAGGCACTATTCTAATTTTGGTGTTGTGCCTAGAAAAAGGAGTGATGGGAAAACATGTGTTTTCATCCTCAGAGACTATTTCTTTCAAGGATAAGGTCTCAAATAATTCCCTCCACTTCAACGAATATAATTTGTAATCAATTTTACAATATTTAAAATTACCAAAGAGTTATTAATCATAGGTGTCATTAATTAACCGGTCAAGAAAAAACCACAAAACGTGTTGCAAAAAAATGCCCTTTATTAACATGCACTTTAAATGTGCATGTTTCCTTATGAGCCCAAACTATAAAGGTCACAATGGTAGATTTCTCTGAGCAAGAGGTCACAAACCTTCTCTCTTTATATGAATCCCATGCACTGAAGTCTGATTCACAACACCTTTATTAGAACTGTACAAGTCGATCTATTCAAACTGAAAAAAAATTACTATGAAGTGTATCTATACTCCGAAGGTTTCTTTATTATTCAATTTTCTTATTTGGATTATTGTCCCAAATATTTTAAAGAGGGTCCTCTAGGGAAGATGAAATCCTTTTGTTATCCCACAGTCCCCACACTTCAACCCAACCACTATGTCTGTCACCAAAATGGTAGTTTGGTTTCATGTCCTCATTTTCCAATACTAGTTTGGAATTTATCAGTGTTTGTATATATTGTCAATACCGAGGGAAAAAATCAAAAAAAAATATTGAAAAGATTGAGTTTGGTTTTTCGCATATGCTTGACCCAATCACTTCTAGAAAAAACCAACTATGATTGACGAGACAAACTAAAATCATGACTAGTTTCACATACTATACATCTACCTTATTATCATTAACATGGGCAACCTAGATGCAACCTCAAAAGGACTGCTTAGAAATTTTAAGAGGCCCAGTATCCAGTATATCCAAAAAAATAAGTTCATGCAATTAGAGCTACACTGCATAAAAGCATGAGGGCCTTCTTTGCCACTTATTCCTAAGCTATTATATTTGTTGTGTATTATCATATTTTGAAACATGATTTTGGATTTCACTCTGAATAATGGACAAATTGAACTTTTTCCATCTTAATTCACAGCTTCATGCCATGCTCCTTGGAAGTTTTGATGTATGTTGATATGATCCTATGATATTGTTGAATATGTTATGTTATTTTCAAGTCTGGAAAATTTGATCAAGCACAGCTTCCAATCAAGTGAGAATTGGTTCTATCTATAGTTATAGTCATTAATGTTTAGCTCTGTCCTTACTCTACATAATACAAATATTTGGGGATTTTAACTTTGAAAGGCAATGGTGTCTCTAACTACCATTTTGATCATCCAGCCTCCCATTTGCAATCTTAAATCCACTTAATGGTCAATGCTCTAATCCATCCTCTCAAAAGACATGGTAACAATCCTAACAATATGTTTAGTCTTCATGATTTCAATTTACAAGCAAGTCATGACAACTTTGCATTATACAATGAAAACTCTTTAAGTCTTCACAATCTACAGCAACAACTTCCCCACTCAAACCTTCAAGTTCTAATCTCGATTCTCCTCCATCCATAGACTACTCAATAGTCACTGCTAAGAAAAGAATCTTGAAAGAACAAAAGATGGTATAAAATAATGTGAGATTTTTTATTTTATTAAATGTTAGAATTTTTAATTTTCATGTATAATCTAGACAAAAAGTAAGATAATTTTTTTTCTATATAGTCCAAACAATCCAATCAAAAACTCAGCTCAAGGCTACTCTAATGTAAAGCCTTCCTCCTACAATGCAGCCAAACTTACATCCAAACATTCCTTTCCCATGATAGTACTCAATGTTATTGTGTATTATGGTACTTCTAAAAAAAATATTATAGATGTTTTTAAATACTCCTATGTCTTGACCATATTTTAGAAAAATATATTTCCATTCCTTTTATGGTAACATGATTTGGGCACTAACAGGGTTAATAAAAAAATGACTTCTGAATCTAACAATTGCATGCAAATAAATTGAAATTTTGCACAACAAATTGAAAACAGAAAATCAAAAAAACTTTGCGACCAACAATAGAAGGTAGCAACAACCTTCAAATTTAACCAACCACTTCAGTTATAAACTAAACTACCACATATAGATCAAATGACATGATTCAGATTACCAATTCTCATAAACCACCCATTCTAATAAACCACCCATTCAAATATGTAAAAACCATCATATATCCAATCCTATTCCCCATCTCATGATTGATGACCATAATAATTTATCCATCCATGGAATTTCAATCACATACATACTGAAAGGCTCATAAAAAACAGAAACTTCTAACTATACTATACAAGCAACATTTGACATATTCGAAAAAACAGACACTTTAAATTCCCATTGCTTGATAGTAGATTATATCAGCTTCAAATCAGACACATATTCTCGCAATGGCCCTTGTCATCACAATGTTGGCCTTTTGAGCATCTAAGCCTCTCATTCGAGTACCCATTCATCAATTAATGAGAAATCCCAAATCCCAACAATTCAAAAGCCAAAGACAGAATTGGGTACCCATTCATCAATTCATGAAAAATCTAAAATCCCACCCCCTCTGTCGTCGATACTCATGCCCAATCTCGTCTCAGACACATAATAGCAGCACCAGAGTTTCTGCAAACAACCCAAATCGACTCAATTTTTTGTCGCTTCTATACCACAAACTCCAATGACATCGTCAGTGACTTCAACTCCTACAAACCTGAATGACTTCAATTATGAAATAAACAGTGTCATTTACCGCCTTGCCCACATCATCAGAGAGATAGATTTGTCATTTCTTCATTCAACTGTAGTATTCACGGAGATGGACCTATGATTTCATCATATTCACCCACGGTATTAACGAAGGGGCATGATGTTAGTATTCATAGTTCTTCTTCTCCCTATAAATTGACAGCATACACAACATTGCATTGGATACAAAAAGGAAGATCCAATTTTAGCAACTCAAAGGCATCGAGTGCATAATGATACGGACAATCACAATATCATCCTCCCATCACTAGGGCTTGAAAGCATCAAATTAATTTATTACTGAGAGTTATTGGTCATTTAATTGGTTCCACAATTATCTTTTATGTGCAGGGTGGTGAGGTGAAGTTGTTAATTTGAAAAATATTTATAATTACCTTGAAATATGTGAATATCCTATGTACCCACAAGTACTTGAGGACTCTTTAAATTTCTATATCTGTAAAACAAAAATCGGAATTTTACATAAGTCTTCCTAAACCTATACACAATTATATGTACCCGCAGGTACTTGAGGACTCTTTAAATTTCTATATTTGTAAAACAAAAATCGGCATTTTGCATAAGTCTTCCCGAACCTATACACAATTATAAGTACCCATAGGTACTTGAGGACTCTTTAAATTTCTATATCTGTAAAACAAAAATTGGCATTTTACATAAGTCTTCCTGAACCTATACACAATTATATGTACCCATAGGTACTTGAAGACTCTTTAAATTTCTATATCTGTAAAAAAAAATCGGCATTTTACATAAGTCTTCCTGAACCTATACACAATTATATGTACCCATAGGTACTTGAGGACTCTTTAATATTCTATATCTGTAAAACAACAAAAAAAGTCGGCATTTACACAAGTCTAGCTTCTTTCCCAGTAGATGGGTAGCTACAAAATTGGCATCGAGAGTAGCAGTAACTACTACAGGGAAGATAGGGCATGGTTTTTTCAGTGAGATTCGAACTTTAATTTTGGGAAGGTCTAACGAGACAATTCAATCAATTTAGCCAAAGAAGATAAAATTGGTAAAACATGGATGGCAGGATTCGAACCTGCGTGGGTAGAGCCCACATGATTTCTAGTTATGCCCATCTAGTGGTATGATTTGAGGACTCTTTAATTTTCTATATCTGTAAAACAAAAAAAAATCGGCATTTTACACAAGTCTAGCTTCTTTCCCAGTAGATGGGTAGCTACAGAATCGACATCGAGAGCAGCAGTAACTATTACCGGGAAGATAGGGCATGGCTTTTTCAGTGAGATTCGAACTTTAATGTTGGGAAGATTCAATCAATTTAGTCAAAGAAGATAAATTGATAAAACGTGGATGGCAGGATTTGAACCTGCGTGGGCAGAGCCCACATAATTTCTAGTCATGCCCATCTAGTGGTACGATTCTCACTTAGGGTGCGAGAGGTCCCGAGTTCAATTCTTAGAATGCCGCATTTTCATTGATAGATATTTCGATAGGGTGGTGGGGTTTTCAGTTTAAACTATTCCAAAGAGATAAATGCAGTAATATTTCCCTTCCCAACTGCATGCTCATTAATGTAGTGATATTTTTTTTTGGCTCCTGTGGGTAGACCCCCTGCCTCCACACAATCCACCCCACCATAACCCTTGTTAATTACATCTTCAGGCCAAATATCCTCTGCAACTAAAGACAACTCTCTAATGAATATGCATCGACTATGGAAAATAATGAGGAGTATGTAAGAATTTAGGACGAGGTCATGAGGCTTCTGCTGAAGGGTAACCCATCACTAAACGATTATGAATATGATGAGGATTATGATTTTTTTTATAGATAAATTTCGTTCAGAAATAAGAAGACTCAGGGTGGGCAATCTGTCTATTATACCTGAAGAAATCGAGTCCGATCTAGCCAAGTCTAGTGTTTTAGAGAGCGAGAGTGGAGCTTCAATGACATATTCTCCATCATCATTCCGAAAATCATTAGGAGTTTTTCAGAGCCATGAAACTCGAAAGCCTAAAGGGGTGACTTCCAGGCGGAAGAGATATACTCTAAACAAGCCTGCGGTCACACATGCTTCCCACGAATCCTAGAAGAGAGTGCAATAGGACCTAGGGACTGTGTATGTCGACCATATTTGTTTGTCTTGGGAGGCCCTGCATTTGTAAGATAGAAATTTCTGGGAGGCGGCATTGTATGGATCAGAGCAAGATTTGTTTTATGACCACGTGGTAGATCAGTTTCAGCAGTTTCAAGTTTTGTTGTAGAGGTTCTTAGAGAATGATCAGTTTGAAGGTCCTGGGATTTGGTCAGAGGTTCCATGAAGGAAGCAGGGACAGAAGCAAATACAATACCAACAGCTCAGCTGGTTAGTATCATGGAGGAATCCATAATGATATTCTGGGATTTTGTTAGGTCTGACTAGCACAAAAGTTTGGTGCAGCACCAAATGCTAAAATTTTTGTGCATAAGTCAAGAGGTAGAGGATCCCAACGACTCTACTCTCCTGCATTTCATGAGGAGAAGCGTGCATTGTTTGGGGTTGAAGGTGAAAGCGCTTAAAAGTAGAGGGAGATGCTTGATAAAGAGGCTCGATCTCGTGGCCATAGGGAAAGGGATAGCGATCTTGATGGCCCTTTCGGACATCAAAATAGTCTCCCGGATATTGAGGATGTCCAGGATCATTACAGATCATCTGCAATGGTGCCAAAAGAGACTCGGTAAGCTCAGTATTTGTAATGGTAAGGTCCATAGACCACACGGTACTGTATTATTTCCGTATTGATCATACATTTTAGGCCACTACTTCGATGCATTTATGGTGGAATTGTAGATTAAATACAGGAGTTAAAAAATGTTAACAGTAAATATTTATCAGATGGGAAGTTGGTATTTAGGGGTTTCATAGCATCATGAAAACGACATCTGTGTTTTTTGTTTTCTAATGTATTTCTTTAGGAGCATGATGCTCCCTGGAAGAAGCCAGAAGCCATTAGAGCTCAGATTCATGTGACCCAGCCCCCTCCAATGATTTTATCATCTAAGGTCTTTGTGAAAGAAAGAAAAATAAATCCCTTGCAAGGATGTTGAGCATCAGAGGAGAGACATACAAATAGATTTAGTTGCAAAACAGAAGATGTTGGTGCCCTCTGGAAAATTAAATTCCCGATGGAAAAAAAACAAGTTTCAAATCTTTGAAAAATAGATACAAAATATACCTGTGTGACGATTCGTGTGGTGAAATTTTGTGAAAGCTTGAACAGTTTAAAAAACCTAATATCCAACGAAAACTGGTCGCATTTTCTGTATGCAAGTGTACCAAGCACAATTTTCTTGTTATCATCAGGAACATTGAGGAGAACTCTGTCACTTTCTTTTGGATTTTGAATCTGACCCAAGCTACTTGCAATAAGTGGAGATATTTATCATACCATCTCTAGGATCACAGCTGTGAACCTCCTCAGGTTTTATCTCCACACCCCCAAAACTCCATTTGATATGTAGAATTCATTGCCACAAAGTTCATTGTCGCAGGTGATATCGCAGTGCAAGCTAGATGAAGCAAACCACACAATGTAAAGTACTAAACCCTTTGTTTACCAATTTGAGAATTTCACTATGAAAAATGACTCCTGCCCAACCCATTGTTTGACACTGATACCTATTTGAAAATTTCAGGATGAAAAATGACTCCCGCCCAACCTTGTGTTTGATATTGATACCTATTTGAAAATTTCAAGATAAAAAATGACTCCTGCCCAATTTCACACAGATGGATGGAGTATTGGAAGAAATTAAAGAAATGGACAAAGAACCCTTGACCTTTTCCATGGCCGGCATCTAGCCCAACCATGCTTTGTTTTTAAATTGTATGGGACCCGAAGAACAAGGAGTAATTTAAGATCGTTGGATTTCCTCAAGATCTAGTAGAATGAAATTTTATTAAGTTAGAAAAAAAATTTCAATCAACATATCATGGAATTTGAAAAAGCCTTTATTCTTTATTATATTTATTGTTGTATGTGTTTTATTTGGAAAGATGATTTAAATAACTACAAAATGATTTATTTATTTTTTAAATAATATTTTATTGATTTTTATTTAGTGAATTATATTTAGGAATTGTTGAATAATTTTTTAATGTATATATAATATTTTTTAAATAATATTTTATTGATTTTTATTTAGTGAATTATATTTAGAAATTGCTGACTCATTTTTTAATGTCTATATAATATTTTTTAAATAATATTTTATTGATTTTTATTTAGTGAATTATATTTAGAAATTGCCGAATCATTTTTTAATGTATATATATTATTTATTTATTTTTTAAATAATATTTTATTGATTTTTATTAAGTAAAATATATTTAAAGATTGTTGAATCTCTTCTTGTTTTTAATGCATGTATAAATTTATAAGTATTAAAAAAAATTTCAACAATTAAATTGTGAAATTTCCACCTAGATTGAGGTGCTCACTTGCCAACTGCATCTTAATAAGCAATTTAATGCTGACATGACCACCATCAACAACTGACAGCTATGCAACATCACTCCACCTCCTTATCAACATGTGAATAACTTAAATGTTCAAAAGAGAAATCGAGCCCTCTGCATCTGCACCTTCTTAATGTTAATTCTCATGTCCGGCCTCACACATAACTTAATGCTCGCCACCATGTTAACTCCTCTGCTCGACCAACATATCCTGCATTCCACCTTGTGGCCCTCTGAAGCTCAGGGAAGTTAGCTTTACCATGCTTCCATTACTATTGTTATCTAAGGCCACATCCCCAACATCTTTGTTCTCTAGCACACTATCATGGTGAGGGAACAAGGCCATGTTCAACACGGTGGCAAGGGAAGAGGTCACCCTCTATCCTCTCCATAGTGTGATGACGACATGATTCTCTTTGACCACGACATCCTTCAACATATCAGGCGTAATGTAGTTATCCTAGAAGTATTTGAGAGAGGAAGAATTGGTGACACGCTCTGGGTTGTACAAAATTTACTGGCTATGCATCTTTGGGACCTGGAGTTGGCTCACACTCGTGTTGAACATCATGTGGTTGAATCTAACACCTATGCCAGTCACATTACAACGACACTTCATTGTATCTTGCAAAACATTGGTACCAGTTTTCCTCCCAACATGACGTCCTCCACTTCCTCCAACACTTCAGACAGGTCTACAGAGCAGCAACCAGAAGAATTTCTCTCACATAAAATCCGCTCTTACACTATGATTTGAAATCGAATTAAATTCCATGGTTACCCAAAAAAATTGTTGTTATCCTTCCATTGAAAGAGAAATCACTAGGCCTATTCCCTATGAAATCTCTCTCGTACAGTAGAAAATTAGCTAAGAATTGTGGATATTTTACTGTTATTTCCAGGATCTACTGTTGAATATTAAAAAATAATCAAAGTTAGTGCCAATCATCTAACATGTTTCGGTATTCATTGCATTGTCAAAATTCTCCAAATTGATATAAAATGTGGTGAGGTCTGAGCAACACATGGAAGGTGTCTCACATGAGCAAATATAAGTGGAGTGAGGGTGATGGATGGTGGTTCGTTCACCATAACGCATGTAGCAGGAGAGTTACTGGCTTCACATTGGAAGTTCGTGTGAAAAATAACTGGGCATTGGAGTTTGGAGGTGGTGAAAGGATAAGGTGACGAAAGATGAGGGAGCCCGACATTAGACTCCTCACACTGGTTTGGTGTTGGCCCTGATGGTTGCCTCCAGAGAGGAAGCGTAAATGTCGCATGAAGTTTTACAAAGGGAGTGGCTCGTATGTGCTTGTCATGGGCATTTGCTGGTGCGATGTGTTCAACCGGTCCCTATTGCTCAGTTTCTTAGCCATTGTCTGCATCTGGGTTGAGGATAGGAAGTTGAAGGGAAGTGAGCACACTCGTTTCCATTTTTCTTGGCTTTCTGTGAGCCTGTTTTTTCATGCTAAGAGAGGAAGCTAGAATCTGCAGTCCGGGAAACCTCGAGGGTAGTGGTGGAAAACTAGTTTCTTTTCCAAACTTCATGCCCTCCGATGTGGGTGCAACAGTGTTTGGTGGATTGGTGTGTGGTCGCTGGTCACTGCCTTGGGGTAAGTTACGCTCAGGCGTCGACTACCATGTCATCATTTTTTTTCAATTTCCTGTGTTGGTTTGGTGGGTGATGGTATTTGGTTTTCCTAGTGGTGGCAGTCTTTATCTAGTAGTGGGAGGTTTCTTTGTGCTTCCCTGCGGTGGTGGGTGACAACATTTGGCTCCTTTGCTCGCGGTGTTTGTTTTCTATGGTGGGGGTTCTGGAATCTGTACTCTACACACGGCGGGTTTCCTCGACCTTGGCGAATTATGAAGCCCCCGATGTGGTGTGGGTGTTCTCACTCCCTTGTCGTCCATGGCCCTATGGGGGTGGAAGACTTAGAAATAATCATGGCAGCTCCACGTCAGGGTGGAAAGAATGTGGGGCATGCACAGCTCGCTAGTGTGGGTGTGCATGGGGGTCGTGGAGGAGTTAAGCGGGGGGATAAGAGAGTTTGGGGTTTGAGGGTTCAGAAGTAGAGTCGTCGGGGCGAAGCAGGTTGTGGTGGCAAGGGGAATCATGGGTTTGATTGATTCGAGGTAAATGAGGGGCAGGTTATCCAAAATTGTCGCCTAGAGAATTGTCATGCACTTATTAATGGCCTGATGGGAAGAGTGGACACAATTGAGAGAGTTT
Organism: Pinus albicaulis; assembly: GCA_034641835.2. Classification (NCBI taxonomy): domain Eukaryota; kingdom Viridiplantae; phylum Streptophyta; class Pinopsida; order Pinales; family Pinaceae; genus Pinus; species Pinus albicaulis. Next base: position 1,722,293,656 of record CM076580.1, read on the forward strand.
GTCGTGAGGAGCATGCAAAGAAGATGGAAAAATTGGACCTAATGCACTATTTACAGTGCCAAGTCCAAGAGAGACTATTAGTGGTTTGGTGAGGCCAAAATAAATGCACTAAGAAAGTATAAAATCTGGAGACTTGGTTGACGCACTTTGAAGGGCACGGTTAGTGTGACTTTTATCCTCCACCGCATCTAGGAACAACCCAAGACAACCCTGCATCCATCACGTCGGAAACCTAGTATGCTATTTGGTGTTATTTATGTTTTATATGTGTTTTGGCAGCTCTGGCCCAACCGTTTATGGACAATGTCCCTAGTCTCTCTTTTGTATTTTTTTCATCTCATGCAACTTTTTGTTAAGAAACCTAGATGGGGTGAGAATACCTATTTTCTAAGTGGCTATATGTACTCCTTTTTGCTACATGAATAGAACATTGACTTAAAAAAAAACAAAGGTTCATACATCATTAAAAAATTAATTAATTAATGACCTACAAAAAAACAAAGGTTCACTTATTATCTAGTCATATATTTTAATCCTAGACTAAATTAGTCATTTAAGTTAGTCGTGTTCAGTTTAGTCACCTATTATCTAGTCATATATTTTATCCCTAGACTAAATTAGTCATTTAAGTTAGTCACTTTTATTTTAGTCACTAATTATCTAGTCATATATTTTATTCCAATACTAAATTAGTCATTTAAGTTAGTCCTTTTTAGTTCGATCACTTAAAATTGCTCAACTTTAGTAGTAATTCACTTGAAATAATTGCGGCGACTAACATTTTTAGTCACCTAGTCATTAATTTCATCATTTTTTACTAGTCCCATCACCAACCCATTTAAGTTATTAGGAAACTGGTCCTATCACTCCAGTTGGAGCCACCACACCAAACAGAAAAGGAGCTGTCCTAAGGTCCCGACCGGGTGGTTTTCCCCCAATGTTTGAAGCAATGATTTTCGAAGCTTCAACATTTTTGGTTCTAGAAGGAGGGCCTAAGCTATGAATGGCAGATAAATCCAAATCTACAGGCCATTCTAAGAGTGACTCACCCTCATCACCTTCTTCAATTTCTTCCACATCTCAAATCACTAGAGAAGAAATTGATAAGAGTATTCAAACACCCACTGCCAAAGTCTCAAACCAATCAGACAATCAACCTCCTGAGTCTCCTGAAATTGAAGCTTTAGTTTATAAAATTCAAGGGTTAAGAGTCTGAAATATCTAAAGGTAGTGTTACTTCACAATTTGTTTCTTCCAGACCTCTCACTAGGTCACAGAGTGAAAAACTTGGGATTCCCCGAAAAGAATTTGCTTTACCTAGTAGAGTTAAAACAAGAAGAACCACATTGGAAACAGAGAGTGATATTAATTCTTCATTGCAAATTCAATCATTTTTTTCCTAAGCCCCAACTTAGAAAAGTGCAATTGTCTCATCATCATCATCTGCTCAAACAACATCTATTCAAACACCAACTGCCTCTTCTAGTCCTTCAACTGTTACTACTCAAATACCAGTCATTTCTTCAAATCCCTCAATTGTTATCCCAACAATGGCACAAGCGGCACCAAGACCATGGGCTAGACCAGGAGCTGTTAATATGGCTGCACCTTTACATGATTTACCAGATCATGTTGAAAAGTGGCTACCAAAATTCAGTCCTGACATGAACATACAAGCTGAAGAACACATAAATAACTTTATGCTTGCTGTAAATTTGAATGGAGTAGAACATGAAGATGTTATGGTTAGGTTATTTCCTTATACTTTGCAAGGAGAAGCCGGATCCTGGTATTTTTTGTTACCTTCAGGTTCTATTACAAATTGGGATATTTTCCAAGAGCATTTTTTAACCAAGTATGGAGATGATAGATCAATAGCTACCCTAATCAATGATCTCTCCAACTTGAAGACAGAACCCAAAGAACCCATAAAATATTTTAATTCTCGATTCAATAAACTCTTGAATAATATCCCTACAACATCAAAGCCTAGTGAGCAGGTTAGAAGTGAATGGTAAATCACTACTTTGCCTTCAAACATAGCAATTTTTGTAGATAGAGCCGAGAAACCAACTTTGGCTGATAATATGAAAGAAGCGATTGCAGTGGAAAAAAGGATTGTTTCTTTGGATAAGAAAAATGCCATTGAAGAAAGAAAATCCAAGAAATTCAGATTTAAGGATGATTCAAAGAAGAAGACACCCAGAGATCTATATGACATGGAAGTCTTACAAAAAATTCTCAAAACAATGTCTAATGAGATGGTTGAGATTAAAAAGCAAGTAGCAGAGACTTCTACAAAGAGACCATTTAGAAATTTCAAGAGAAATCAAGTTGAATCTAAACCTCCCAATTCAATCTCTAATGCAGAATCAGAAGAAGAAGAAGAAGAAGAAGATACTCCTCTAGTATCATATGAAGAAGAAGAAAGAGAAGAAATAGCTTAATTACATGGAATGTGGGATTTCATTCTCCCTAACTCAGAAAGTGAAATAGAACAAGAAGCTATGCCTATAAGTACAAGGAGAAAATCTACATCAGAACCTATTCAATATGTTCCCAAGAAGAAAACTACAACTCCAAGTACCAAAGACAAATCTCCTATAAAGAAAGCTTCTCCCTTACCCACTCAAAATCAGCCATCATCTTCTAATCCTCCTACATCAACATCTAAGACATTGGTGGTATCATATCCTATGGATTATAACATTGTTGAAGACATGAAAAAGACTAGAGCAAACATTTCTTTACATGAACTTAGCAAACTTAAACATCAACAGAAGCTGCTATTTAAAGAATTAAATGCTACACGAATTGCTCCTCTACCAAGTGGTATAGTTGCCAAAGCAGCTAAAGGAACTGGCAAGCCACCAGACAAAGTAGATGCCACAGATACTGTTCTTATTGGAGAAAGCTCAAATTCTCAGACACCTCCTTTTCTTTTGACTTATGAAATCTACAACAAGAATTTGCATAATTGTTTAATTGATTCAGGAGCATCCTCTAATATAATGCCTACTTTAGTCTATGCAAAATTGAATATTGAACCACAAAAGTCTGCAGTTTACATTGTACAATTGGATGGCTCTAAAGTTCAAGTTGTAGGAGAAATCAATTCAGTTACCATCAAACTAGATTCTGATCCTAGGATTGTTCAAAGAATTGATATTCTAATTGCAGATATTCCTGAATTCTATGGATTAGTCTTAAGCAGGGATTGGTCTACAAAGCTTAATGGTTATATCACAACTGATTATTCACATATGTGGATTCCCTACAAAGGGAAACCAGATCAAATCAAAGTTGAATGAGAAAAACACATGACGCACACTGTAACAGAATTTGAACAAGCAAACGAACTCGTAGCTTTCAACAACAATATCCTTGGAGGTTATTCTGCTGAGTCATTCCTTGGGAATTTCACTGCATCACAATCACCCTTTTCTGTAAATACTTTTATTTCGCAAATTGAAATTTTTTCACAATCTGATTCTTTTAGAATTGTTAATGTTTCAGATACATCTGTAGATAAACCTGTAGATAAATCTTTATTTCAGTCATTATATTTCGATGGATCAAAATATAGTGATGGAGCAGGAGCAGGATGCATTTTAATTGATCCAGATGGAGAGAAAACCATGTTATCATGTAGACTAGACTTTGAGTGCACAAACAATACTGTATAATATGAAGCCTTGATTCAAGGGCTTTATAAAGCTATAGGGTTAAATGTCAAATACTTGAAAGTATATGGTGATTCCGAAATTGTCATAAGACAAGTAAGGAATACCATCCATTTTCTTTCAGGACATCTCAAACATTATCAAGACCTTAACACTCAATTTTTAGCCTTTAATATATTTTCTATCCCTAGAACTCAAAACACATCAGCCGATTTGTTAGCTAATGTTGCATCCAAACTCCTTCCTGTTAAAGATTGCAGTCCTGATAGATTTTCAGTAGAATTGATTTTTCACCCATCTGTTCTCGATAATATCACAAACTAGAGAGTATTCTATCATGATGAAGATATATTGAATTTCTTGACTTCGGAGAAATCCTATGATGAACAAATTATTGATGAAAATGATCATGATATGCAAATTACTTCAAAAAGTAATGAAAATCCTATCCCTAAATCTGTTGTTAAACTTGAGGATCTATATGATATAAAGACAGATTCAAGAAAGTTACTAATGCTAAACTTCAAAGTTCTACTTTGAAGTTTTAATTAGTAAACCTTGGCTCTGACTCTAAACCTCAAAATGTTAATCTAGGACTCAATTTAACTCAAGAGGAAAGAACTGCTTTCATTAAACTTCTGAGTAGGTATAAAAATGTCTTTTCTTGGAATTATGAGGACTTCAAAACTTATGATACTTCAGTTATTCAACACACAATTCCAATGTTGTCTGATGTTAAACCTGTTCAACAGAATTTAAGAAAGATTCATCCAAATCTTGAAGGTCAAATCAAAACAGAACTCAACGAACTTTTGAAAGCCAAGATCATTTTTCCTCTAAGGCATTCCAATTGGGTTTCTAACATCGTACCTATCAGGAAGAAGAATGGTGATATTAGAATCTGTATTGATTTTAGAAATTTAAACAAGGCATGTCAAAAGGATAATTTCCCATTGCCAACCATGGAGCAAATACTTCAAAAGGTAGCTGGTTCTGAACTTGGATTTTCAGGCTATAACCAAATATTAGTACATCCAGATGATAGGTTTAAAACCACTTTCAGAACCAAATGGGGAACCTATGCTTATCAAAAAATGCCTTTTGGTTTAATAAATGCAGGAGCTACTTTCCAGAGAGCCATGGACATAGCATTTAAGGGCCTAATTAATAGATCAGTTGTTATTTATCTTGATGACATAACAGTATTTTCAAAGAAGAGAGCCAATCATCTACATGATCTGAAACAAATATTTGAAAGATGTAGAAGGTTTGGTATTTATTTAAACCCAAAGAAATCCTTCTTTGCTCTCAATGAAGGAGAACTCTTACGGTTTTTTGTGTCAAAAAATGGTATATATATTGACCTGGACAGAGTGAAAGAAATTTCCGATATTTATTTACCTCATAACAAAAAATCCATGCAATCATTTTTAGGGAAAATCAATTTTGTAAAAACATTCATTCCCTATTTTTCTCAAATTTTTTTACCTATGCAGAATATGATTAAGAAAAATTCAGTGTTCAAACGGGGGTATAAAGAGAAGGAATCCTTTGATGCAATCAAATAGGCAATCATTAATGCACATGCATTGAATACTCCTGATTTTTCTAAATATTTTATTCTGTATACTTTGGCCACTAAAATATCCAATGCTGTTGTTTTAACACAACTCAATGATAAAAAAATAGAAGCACCAATTTCTTTCTTTAGCTCAAATCTGCAAGGAGCTTAGCTTAATTATTCAGATGTAGAAAAACAAGCCTTCACTGTTTTTAAGTCAATCAAACATTTTAGACCTTTTCTCCTAAAGACACACACAAAAATTATTGTCCCATTCTCTGCAGTGAGACAATTATTAATTCAAAAGAAAGTAGGAGAAAAGAGGGCTAATTGGGTGACATATTTGCAAGAATATGATATTGATATTAAACCAGCTAAGATTGTTATAGGACAAGGTTTTTGCAGATTATTAGTAGGAGCTCACAACATACCAGAAAATCAAGATCTAGATAATGTTGTTCAAGTAAATCAGATAAGTGTTACAGATTCTGAATCTCAGTATGCTGATCTGATTTTTTACTTGAAGAATGGGTATTCTCCTTCTAATCTCAGCTATAAGAACAAATGTGCTTTAATATTGAAGGCTATTAAATATGAAATCATTGATGGTGTGTTATTCAGAAAAAATTATGATTCAATTCTATTAAGATGTCTTGAAAAGACTGAAGCAAAAAAGGTATTGCAGTAATTACATGATGGACCAGCAGGTGGTCATTTTGGAGGTGATAGCACAGCTCACAAAATCATCCATGCTGGATATTATTGGCCTACCCTTTTCAAATATACATATTATTATGTGAGGAAGTGAAACATTTTTCAAACTGCTAGTGGAAGACAAAGGAAGCCAACTTTTCCTTTGCAACCAGTAAACATTGAGAAACCATTTGAGCAATGGGGGCTTGAAATCATTGGTGAGATAGTACGTCACTCTTCCAAACAGCATAAATAAATCCTTGCAGCAACAGATTACTTCACAAAGTGGGTAGAAGCAATTCCTCTAAAAGTAGTCAATTTTGATGCAATTATTGATTTCATCAATCAATTCATCATTACCAGGTTTGGTGTATCTAATGCTCTTGTCTTCGACAATGCATCTTATTTTTCTGGAAATAGTATAATGAAATTTGCAATTAAAAGAGGTTTTAAATTGAAATATTTAGCAAATTATTATCCACAAAGTAATGGTTTAGCTGAATCTACTAATAAAAATCTCATCAAAATCATTAAAAGGACCATTGATCAAAATCAAAAGAATTGGCACAAGTCTATAATCTTTGCATTATGGGCTGATCGTATTACTCATAAAGATTCAATAGGAACTTCACCTTTCAATTTATTTTATGGAAAATAAGCTGTGATACCATCAAATCTAGCTCCCCCATCATTAGCTCTAGTGCAATTTATTGAAGAAAATCCTTCCTCATCTATTCAGTTGAGATTTGATCAAATCCTTAAATTAGAAGAAGATAGAGAGAAAGCAAAAAGTATTCATGAAAAACATCAACAGTTTGTAAAATCTTCTTTTGATTCAAGTTCCACCAGCTCAAAAAATTTGTCAATTAGTGATCTTGTTCTGAAATGGGATAAAGCACATGAAGAAAAAGGTAAGCATACCAAATTTCAGAAAATGTGGCTTGGACCATTTCAGATTGCTGAAAAGATAGGCTCATATGCGTTCATTCTACAAGATTTAACAGGAAAGCGAGAATCTCTTCCTGTAAATGGGCTTGTCTTAAAGAAATTATTTTCATAAGGAGGTAACCCCTTCTTAATTGTACATATTCCTTTCTGTAATTTTTGTTTGTTTTGTAAATAAAGGTTGTTAATAGTCTCTAATTGACTTTTTACTATTAGAAAATGTCTTAGGAAGAATATTATAAATATTTATTTTGTGTAAATAAGAATTTTTAGGGAGATGATCAAAGTTTTGGATAGTTTAAAATAAAATGTTAAACTTTGAAAATTTGTTCAAAACATTTGGATGATCTTTTGAAACCTTGAGGATAATGTAAATCATTATAAGTTTATTAAGCAGAGAAATGTTATCTTTAAAAAGTAAAGACTTTTTCAAGCTTTAGCACTCAGAAAACTCTGAAAATTGTCATCCATTAATTCTTAAGGATACAACCATTTCACCCCATCCATTTAGGTTGTGATTTTTTAGAATGTAATTCTAAGAAATCATATGGCAAAATTTAAGAGATAAGAGGTCTCATCATGAGCCTGCTTACCATGATCATAAGAAGTAATAAAACTGACATTGCCAACACTGCATACCAAAATAGGGTAATGGCTTATAAATGTAAGAGAAGGGGTCTCATCACGAGCTAGCTTGTTCAGTTTAATTACAACTAGTGAGTGGCATTGTTATTAACTGGCTACTAAACCAGAAAAATGGATTTTAAACTAAAAAAATAAGTAAAAGAAAAAAGAAAAAAAAACATGAGATAATATGTCTTATGAATTTATTTTTAAAGAGTCATAATCTTAGTTGGATGGGACAATGAAATGGTTAAAGGTTAAAGGTAACCCTGTCGAGACTATGAACTTTTGTAGGCAGCAGAGGCAATGCCTATGACAATAGAGTATATCACAAAAGATAAACTTGTAAAGGCCCCTTACTTCATTATTATCAACCAATCAAGGCTTGAGAAAACCAAAAAATGTTTTTATCTTTGAGGAATTAGAAAGAAATTGTAAGTGATTTTTATTATTTTTCAGAGTTAGATTTTATTTAAAATTTCTATAAGATAGTTTTCATTATCTTTAAAAAATTTTACTTACTAGAAATATATATCACAAAAGCTAAACTTGGAAAGGCCCCTTACTTCATTATTATCAACCAATCAAGGCTTGAGAAAACAAGAAAATGTTTTTATCTTTGAGGAATTAGAAAGAAATTGTAAGTGATTTTTATTCTTTTTCAGAGTTAGATTTTATTTAAAATTTCTCTAAGATAGTTTTCATTATCTTTAAAAAAATTTACTTGCTAGAAATATAGTATTCCGTTTATTTTTTCAGAGATAACTATTTCTTCCAGTGAATTGCCAATTGTTGTACGGTACAACAACCCTCCCAATCTCAAAATTTTAGAGTAAATTTCATTTAGAAATAGGTCCCTTTTCTTTTTAGATAGGAATAAGAGACTTAGAGGAAATCTGATCATTTTGAAATAAAACAATAAAGGTTCATTGTTAAAAGGGCATATATTGCATATCTTTAATAGCAAGTGTATATAAACAAAATGCAAAATTGAAAAATTCCGATCCGATAAGATATAAAGACTTTATCACATTAACATAATAACTAAAAGTATTCAATTGGAACAAAGTCTGATGTGATAAAGTAATTGCAATCGCAGATATCTTTAAGTTGTATATTTTTTTTTTTGAAAAACTCTGATGCGATTGAACCAATCGCAATCGCAAATCGCAAAGGTTAAAAGTTTTCACATTTGTTTTATGAAACTCCGATGCGATTCGATTGATCGTAATCGCATTTCGGAAGAGAAATTTAATATGCACTTGTTTTATAATCTTCGATGCAATTGAACCAATCGCAATCGCAAATCGCAAAATGAAAATGCAAACTCTTCTTTTGGTCATTTTCAAAACTCCGATGCGATGCGATTGATCGCAATCACATTTCAGAGGAACAAACATTATAATCACTCATGATACTAAAATCTCCAATGCGATGGACCCCACCATAATCGCAATCGCAAATCAGCTATTATCATTTGCAACTCATTTCTTTTGAAAAGAGCCGATGCGATACACCATCATAGCAATCGGAAATCAGAGGAGATTATGAAATCTTATTTGTTTTCCCTCTTGAAAATCCCCAATACGATTAACACTTAATATTTATATTTTACATTGCGCGTGTGTTATTTATTCATCGCAATCGCATGACTCAAAGGGAATAGTTTTATATTCTTATTTCAAAAAATCTGATCTCCGATTGTACGTTTACCATTAATATAAAATCAAATGAATAATCACAATTGATTTTGTTTTGAATGCGTGAGTGTGAATTTTATAGAAGGAATTTAAGTTTTAACACAGAGTTAATAAATTGAAAACAACAAATAAATCCTTTTGTATAGTTGTTCTCCTTATTGCATTTTCATTACGTCTGAAAGCTTTTTCTTCATTGCAAAAAAACAGAACATCCAATCCTTTCATTCGCTGAGCAAGATAAACGTTACCAGACAATGAAATTTCTAAAATATCTAGGAAAGAAAAGGCCACTATCGCTGCAAAGACCCCTATTTTCTCCATGGTACCTAAAGAGAAACCAACCAGAATTAAGTTGTTTACAGACACATCGTGCCAAGGTCTTGGAAAACTCTCTTGGAAAGAGGTATATAACCTCATTGAAAGGGAAAATCCTAAGGTCACTGTGGAAAAGGCAACAATTCCTGATGAAAATGACTCAGAGTCCGATTCAAAAACTTCTCTTCAAGCACTTGCGAATTCATTCCTGCACCGAATTGCAGCTCGGGCAAAAATTTTCCCTTACTATGATGTGATCCGGTGGGTGATATATAATGTCACCATCCAAAACAGGATGTTTATTTCAACTACTAGGACAACATTTGGGTCATTTAAAGCAAAGGAGATTAAAGCAATGTACCACCTTCCGGACCCGCAGAAAATCTACAACAGAGCCTTCATCAAGGAATTTGCTGCAAATAATGAAAATCAATCAAAGCCAATCAGAGAATGGAGAAGAGCTCCAGAGAAGCACAAAAATGAGGCATCAGGTATGTACTCTGTGGAGTCCCTTTCACTTGCATACTGTTACACCACCGCAATGATGTGCAGGCTATTTGGAAATAATAATTCAGCTAGGTTTTCCATACAAATGGTACCTTTAATCCATTATGTTGTAAATTCCGAAATCATGGACTGGGTTTTCATTCTCTTAGATAAGATAGCCAATAGGATTCTCGAGTATAGAAAAGACAAGGACACAGGAAACACAACCCCATTTTACTTTTGTGCCTATATTCTAGATGCCTTATGTTTCAATTCTAAATTTCCCATATTAGGATGGAAATGGACCCCCAAAGATCCTGCTCCTATTCATATATATCATAAGTTCCTGTGGAAAGTGCATTTTAAAAACCATGTTTATAGAATTTTTCATGGTTTCCTCATCCCTGTTTATCAAACTATTTTTGACTGATTTCCTCCCTGGCTATCTCAAAAAGCTAAGTCTAATTTATCCCAGATTGGGGACTGGTTCAGAGAAGAAAGATTTACTTATATTATAGTCTTCGGGAGCATTGTAGAGCCCCATATTCCACCTCTATATGTTCCCGATAAATTGTTAGCACAAGAGATTTCCTATTAGTTAATAGTAGAAGGCATGTCCAGGTCTTTGAAGAATAACAAGAAATTGATGTGGCCTACTTTTCCATTTAATTGTGGAGATTTTACTCTTAATATCTTCACACATGCTAAGAAGAAGGTTATAAAAATAAGAGATCTTAAGCTCTCAATAGTCTCGGGAAGACAATATGACCCAAAGAAGGTGGCGTTTGATTTTACTACTTCAGTTTCAATCGCTCGATTTGAGCATGAACTAGATGAGTTTGATGATTTGTTTATTTCTGCTGATAATGTGTCTCAAGTCTATAACTTAGCCAACTCTAAATTTCAGACTGAAGAGATGAATAAATTCATGTTATTTAGAAGCTAAATATTGCTCAAAGCTCCTCTAGATCAATTACAAATTCCTGTGCAAGAGTCTGAAACACAGCAAAAGGAAAACGAGGATGCATATGATAAAGAAGCTAAAGAAACATCTACCAGTGAGGCCAATGTACAAACACAGAAGGAAGTCACAAGAACTAATCCTGTTGTGCAGAAAGAAAACACTAGCGGCAAACTTGATGTGCAAAAAGAGAATACTAATGGTAAACTCAATGTACATATTGATTAGCAATCTACAGCTTAGACTGAAAAAGAAGACATAGGCAGTAAGGCTATTGTACAAGCAATGAAAGGAGATATGAGCAATAATCTAGATTCTCAACTTGGAAGAGAAAAAACTACTGAGAGAGTAGTGGAATCTACTGAACTTATAATTTCTCCCTATTTGCTAAGCCAATATGAGCAATTTTCCCAGAAAATAGGACAACAAAATAATCCCCAAGTTAGAGTTATGGAAGATCAAGATATGGAAGTTATTCCTGAACATCCTATAGGTGAGATTATGTTGAAAGGTGAAGAGATTCCTCCTCTAGACATATTTTACAGTCCTAAGCATAGGGCTATTGTTAGAAAATAGAGGAAGAGGAGAAGGACTGACCAGGATTCAGTTTCAACATCACAAGTGGAATTTATGAGCATTGTTTATAAAAATGCTGAGGTGAATCCGATGAAGGATCTCACCAAATTATCTCAATACGTAGGTGCCTATAGTGATGCAACTATAGACAAAGCTTATGAAGTCTCCCAGTTGATGAAACAAAAAGACTTACAGATAACTATGTTGGAAGAACAGGCCACAAAGAATCAGCAAAACATTTTTCAGCTGGAAAAACAATTGCAAGATAAGGAGCTCAGATCTAAACAGCTGGAGGATCAGCTTAGCATTGAAAAGAATAAGATTGATGAACAAGCCTTGAAAAAATAACAGCAGTTGAGTCAAGAGGTAGAAAAGTTATAAAATCTTCTGTAAAATGAGAAAAATGCAAAGATTGAACAAGAGAAAATATTCCAATCAGCATTGTACAAGTTCAAGGATTACCCTAAATTAGATCAATTCAAAACTGAAGCCCTTGAAATGAAAAAACTGCTATCTCAGCAGTTAAATGATTTTTTTCTAAAGTTGACACAAACAGAGCCCTTGTGCGAAATAACATCATATTTGATAGATGAAGCAGTCACTCTCAGGCAAGAAATTGATGATGCTGATGAAAAAATTTATGAATTTCTTTCATGGCAGGATACAGAGCAGGGAAGAAAGGCTAATATTCCCAAAATTGAGGAAAGACACAAGGAAATTTTATTTTTGGAATGGGAACAGCAGCTGATGAAATCAGAAAGAGCCATATCCAGAGCTAAAAGTATGATGAATAATATAACACAGTTGGTTAATGACAGCTTGTATGCCACTAATTTGATCTCAGATTGTACCCCAGGCAAATTACCAAAAGTAAAAGAAGCTAATTCTAGGTGGAAGGAAGAGATAATCAACAAGAATCAACAGATTATCAAACTTCAAGGAATTTCATGGGATATTATGTGGACTTATCTAATCAAGCCACATAGTCAAAAAATGGCCATCAAATTCCTTTCAAATGTAATCAATTGTATCATTCCTGAATTCTCTGATTCTATGTATACTGGGCAGTTACATTCAAGGCTAAGTCATCCAACAGAAGTCAAAGATATGCTCAAAATTTTCCATCTGGGCACATTGAGCGCAGGAGATAATCAATGAATCGGTTTCACTTCAATATTGCAATTTTGTTTACATATTTCTGATGAGATAAATTGTAACAATAGTTTTAGTTATTTTGTTTTATTTTAAGTTCCTATTTAAACCCCTTTCATGCATTTAGAAAGGGGTCCTGAATTTGTAATATTTTGACTTGGATGTTACATTTTTGTACCCCATTGACTCTTATATTTTTATAAAGGATCGCATCTAGTGGTTTTATGGAAAATTGTCTTTAAGAATTGAATTTCTGTATCTTGGAGCCTGTTTTACATCAAAGTGCTGGATTTGGATATTGAATTGCATCAGGAAAAGTATCAAGATGAATATGGTATTTCTGTCTATTACTAATTTTCTTATGTTATGAGATATTCTCTTTAAATTTTGCTATCATTTATATGTACTTGTTTTACAATATTTTTTTATACATATCATTTCTAAGTGTGTAGAAATATTCATCTCTTACAGTATATGCAAATGATATATAAAATGATGAGTACAATGTGTTATTATAACTCTGTTTAATTTCTTAAACAGAGTTATCTTTATTTGTTACTGCATATTTCAATTAAATTATAATACATTTTCATGGTTATTGATTTGATTGAAACAATATTTAAGTTGTATTCATATTTGATACCCGGGTTAAGTTTTAGAATTATTTATCAGTCATAGATTAAATTAGATAGATTATTTAAGTTATTATAGTCCCATTTTCCACTCATCCAATCATTCCATCACCAACCCATTTAAGTTATTAGGAAACTGGTCCTATCAATCTAGTCGGAGCCACCACACCAAACGGAAAAGGAGCTGTCCTAAGGTCCCGACTAGCTGGTTTTCCCCCAATGTTTGAAGAAAACATTTTCGAAGCTTCAATAGGTTGGTAGAAAAAGGTTATTCCCAGGTGCCTAGAATTGATTTTGGTGATATTTTTTCTCCTGTTGCCAAATTTACTTCTATTGATTACTTTTATCTGTTGCTGCTACATTTGATTTTGAGGTAGAACAGATGGATGTGAAGACAAGATTTCTTCAGGGGGATCTAGAAGAGGAGATCTACATGAAGCAACCTGAAGGATTTATGCTGAAGGGGAAGAAAAAGCTAGTATGCAAGTTAAAGAAGTCTTTGTATGGGTTAAAACAGTCACCAAGGATGTGGTATCAGAAATTTAATACCTATATATGGGCACTTGGCTTCACCAGAAGCAAGGAGGATCACTGTGTTTATATTAAATTAATTGGTGACCGTGTTATTTATTTGGTCTTGTATGTGGATGATATGTTGTTGATTGGAAATGAAAAATAAATTATCGAAGATTTGAAGACCCGGATGTTCTCCAAAATTTGACATGAAGGATCTTGGTGCTGTAAACTATATTTTGGGCATGGAAATTAAGAGAGATTGGGTAGAGAGGAAGCTCTGGTTAAACCAGAGGAAGTATGTTGAGACTATATTACATAGGTTCAATATGAAGAATAGTAAACCGGTGAATGTTCTGATTCCTGTAGGTACAAAGCTGTCTGCTGAACAGTGTCCGAAGACACAAGAAGAAGAGGAGGATATGTCCCGTGTTCCATATGCAAGTGTAGTGGGTAGCTTGATGTATGCAATGGTCTGTACTAGACCAGAAATTGCACATGTTGTGGGAGTATTGAGCTGGTTTATGTCAAACCTAGGGAAGGAGCATTGGACAACAGTGAAGCACATTTTCAGATATTTGCGTGGCACTAGTGATTATGGCTTGTGCTACCAGGGAAGACCAGGATTGGAAAGAGTGTTGAACATTCATGGTTTTGTTGATGCAGACTGGGCTGGAGATCTGGACCAAAGAAGATCTACAAGTGGGTATGTGTTTAGCCTATTTGGAGGTGCAGTTAATTGGATGAGTAAAAGACAGTCTATAGTGGCTCTTTCAACTAAAGAGGCAGAATACATGGCAGCCACTCATGCAAGTAAGGAAGCAGTTTGGTTGCAGAGATTGTATTCAAGTATGGGGTTGGTGCAACAAGCTATAAGGATAGACTATGATAGCCAAAGTGAAATTTTTTTGGCTAAGAACCCTGCTTATCATTCAAAGACAAAGCACATTGATGTTCAATATCACTTTGTGAGATATATGGTTGAAGCTAAAAGGGTGTTGCTGGTAAAGGTGGACACTTTGAATAATGTTGCAAATGCATTGAAAAATTCTGTGAGCACTCAGAATTTCTCTTGGTGTAGAGAAACAATGGGTGTTGCAAAGCTGGGCTAATGACTCAGCACTCTTGTGGCCCGCAGCAGAAAGAAAACAACAAGTGGGAGAATGTTGGGTATGTGTTATATTCTTTCCATGACTAATCATGTGCATGGGGGTGACAGGGGGGGAAATAGCCCCCCTTGTACGTTGCGCTGGGTGCAACATCGGGGGGGGGGGCACAGGGGGGGCGGTATCCCCCCTTGTCAGGGTCTGGGGTAGCACCTCGAAAAAAATAAATAAAAAATAAAAAAATAAAATTTGGTCCTTATTTTATGGTGGGCGGATCCGCCCATGGTTTTGGGGTACAATGGTTTTCGGCCCCTGGTATTTCGTATATCCAGTAAAGGGAACTATGGTTATGTTCTAATCCAAGGTTAATGGATTGGGGTTTATGTATGCTTCGGCTTGTATATATATGTGTTGTAACACTAAAATGAATATAATGAAAAATCAAGCTGGTTGTCCCGATTTGGGATTCAGGGGAAAATCTCTGTGTTTATCTGTTTTATGTTTTATGCTCTCGCTATTGTTTATTTTCTGTCTTAAGACTCGTTAGTAGATAATTTATGTACAGGGTTAAAACCTACAGGAGATAGATGAAGATATCACTTTATCATGGATCGATGGTGCTAATGAGAAAAAGGGTGTCATCGGAAATGCATTCCTCAGAACCAGAGGGAGTAGAGGCAGACAGTAAAGAGAAAATAAAATCGGGAAAAACTAATGATTTATTTGATTTGGCGGTAGTGAACTCCAAATCGAACTCTTGGAGGATAACGATCCACTTTGAGTATTTTCCCCCCATAAATTGTCGAGTCAATATATATGTCATGGGGTTACAATAAAAAATTCACAGTTAATGTGCGAAGTAAAATATAATGGTAAAAACGTTGGATGTCTTGAACAGCAGCCAATGCCAATTTATTGACATGTGTCTAATGTGTTTCTATATTGAGAATATTGCGGCTCAAATCTCGTCACCATCGTTGTTGTCTTGTACCAGAACCATGGCAATAGTGCTAAATTCAGTAGCCAAGTAGAGGGAGTAGTCGCGATGATAATTGGGAGGACATAAGAGAGAAGCATTGATAAGCAATGACTTCAGTGAATCGAAGGATTTTTGGGTGATCTCATCCCAGAGGAACAGAACGCCTTGCTTGAGAAATCGCGTGAAGCCTTTGGCTACTTTAGCATAATTTGGTATAAAAACGTGGTAGGATATTTACTTTCCCTTGCAGACTCTGCAACTAATGTAAAGAGGAAGGGGAGGGGAGATTGACAATAGATTTTACCTTAAGAGGGTTGAGACGAATTTCATATTAGAAATGATAAACCCAAGGAGTCTACCAGAATCAACACAAAAGACACACTTATGCAGATTCAGCCGAATTTTATAGCGTTGACAGCAAAATAAAGATTTGACGAAGGTGATCTGGGTGGTCTCTACGCTCAGTGGAATGAGTTGTAAGGTCATCCAGGTAAGGTTGAACAATGTGCTTAATATCATGGAAATCATACAACATTGTTATTTGAAAGGTAGCCCCATCATTTTTAAGACCAAAAGGGAGCTTCTTGTAGGAAAAAGTACCCCAAGGACAGATAAAGGAGGTCTTGTGTTTATCAGTCGGAAGAAGATTGATCCGGTTGTAAATAGAAAACTCGTCCATAAGGGAAAAGATCTCACTCCCAGTACACTCTTCAATGATATGGTCAATAAAAGGAGTGGGCTAGTTATCCTTGGGACAAGCGCGTTTGATGTCATGGTAATCCACATAGACACAAATAGTATCTTGTTTTTTATCCACAAGAACAATGTTAGAAACCCATTATGTCAATGGAATCAGATAAATGAAGCCAACTTTGAGAAAATTTTCAACTTCTCCCTTGATGGCAGTTTCCTTTCTAGGGTGCACGGGACAAGGACATTGGCGAACAGGCTTTGCATTAGGATAAGTAGGAATCGCGTGCACAGCTATACTCAGATCAATATTGGGTATTTCTTCGTAAGACCAAGAAAAAATGTCTCGTAACTCTCGAAAGAGACTAGTATAGACCTTGATCTCATTAGGAGAATAGGTCACCCCAATGTGGATGTTCTTGACAACCCCTGGTTTGTCAGAGATGTTGATAGGCATTTTTTTTGTAATTTTCCCCATGTTACCTTCCGCGAAAACTTCATGTGTCAATATGGGCGTCTAAAGAGGAAAAGAAGGAATTTGGGAAACAAACTTCTCGAGACAAGTAGACATGGCCCCAAGGCTAGGCATAAAGGAGGAATGATGATGACAACCATCCCAAGGAGGATCCTCAAGAGACATGGTTTCCACAATGGCCTCATCAGTGGGAAATAGATCATTTAAGAAATCGGGCGAATCTGAAGCACCGAGCCAAGGGGATTGAGAATACATGTCAAGAGACACACTCAACAGAGTATGATCAGAGGGAGGAGGAGTCGAAGCCAAAATAATTTCACAATAATAAATTTCTATTGGGCTTAACGACATCGCGTCACCAAATGAATCAACCTGTTCGGGCGAAAGGATGATCCATGGATTAGAAGACGTGGAGATCATGTTGACCTGAGCAGTTTTGGGCGGAGGAAGAGAAAAAAGACCCATAAGGGTAGGATCTTTGAAAAGACCCGGTCATATCCTCTCATAAGGCATAGGAATATGATCTACATATGGGACATTGCTCTCGGAAGAAGTGGAAGTGGAAAAGGAAAATTGATCAACAATGATGATCTTTCCTTCATGCAGGAATTGAGGAACACGAAATAGAGTTTATGAGACGCATATCATGCTGTGAGTCCAACTACCACCAATGAGAAGATTATAATTGAATTTTGCATCTACAACTTCAACCTCAACGTTAATCGTTTTCCCTTCTAACGTAATAGGTAAACTAACGAGAACACCAAGAGGGCAAGATTCCCTTCCGTCAAAAGCTTCTAAAGCGTTTGGATATTGATTGAGAATTGAAGAACCAATGGGTTTCCAACAAGAAGAAGACATGATGAAAGTAGATGCACCCTCGTCCATGACTGCTTGATGGATATTATTTCCATTAATCCCAACTTGGATAATCAATGCAAGCTGGTGAAGGAGACGCAGGATGAAATTTTCCAAATCGAAAAGTGATAAGGCTAGAATCGATGGGGTCAACCCCTTCGATGGCAGATAACAAAGCCTTCTGTCATGATAGAAAACTCTGAAGTACTTCCAACATAGACATAACAGATGGCGCCTAAGCCAAATCCTCAACAATACTGTAATGTTGAGCAGCACGAGCATTTGGGTTATAGGAAGACTTTCGAAGTACACCTTTAGAAGGTGGATGTACAATGGGCTCAGGGGTCTTTCAATGTGAAGAGGGCCAGAAGCAGGCGGGGGAGGAGGACCATCAATGATCTCTTTACCTGCCTAACGTGGTTCGGTATAATCTTTTGACTGGGTAGCAATAGATATGGGTGTAGGACCATTCATCATGAAAAGATGAGAGCCAAATAGGGCGAAGGACTAAGGTTGCTCCACCATCTGAGTTTTCTACGATGGGAATGGTTCTTTAAGAACAATCGAAGTCCCTTGAGTTCCTTTGAGAAGTCGACTCACCTTGGCTCATCGTGGACTTTCCTTGGTATAATGCTCTTCATCACAAATCAGACAAGGGTACTTCGGTTTGCGTTTTGAGCCATCATCAGCATTAGGTTTCGGAGAATCCTGTTTCAGGGTATCGGCTTTGGACTTACCTTTACCCTTTTTCTTACCTTTGGAAGCTTTATCCATCGGAGTGGACTGGACGACATTCACTTCCATGGTCTTACCAGGATTCAGAGGTGGTTGAGAAGCAGTGTCAGTGGAAGAAGTAGATTTTTGCTTCGCATGATTTGGAGAAAACTTTCGAGAAGTTTGAGACACATAACCAATGATACCGTCGACAGATGGTGTCATCGGTTCTTTGGTAGTTCCATGTCGTGGAGCATCGGTTAAGAGTTGATACAACGTGCCGGATTGAGAGTACACGAGATCGAGGTACTAGGCACGAGTGATGGCTTGTTCCTCAGTGACACATGCCCCCATATAAATGTCCTTAGCAATCGGACTAATGAAAGAGTTAGTGAACCAATCAGTTAGAGGTTGATCAGGAATATCAAACTTGATCAAACAACTATGTCACCTCCATTCATGAATATGATCGGAGATATGAGTAGCATGATCCTATTTCAAGGATGTGAGGAGGTGCATCCAAGTTTCATACTGAATTGGTAACTGAAAGAGTGTGAGAAACGCCATAGCAAGAGAGTTGAAATATTGAAAGATTCCACGGGAGAGTTCGATGTACCACTTGGCAGTGGCACCAGTGAGAGTCCTTTCGAAAAGACGTAGTCGAATTGAATCGTCAACCCAAGAGTTAGAGGAGCACCAGAGATGGTATGTCATAACATGATCTTGGGGGTCTTCTCCGGACTTGCCTTCAAATTTGGTACAATCACTATGGATTTTAGTCGGAACTGGAGGCCAATATGGATAATGAAGGATGGGATCATTCGTCAACTTCGACACATTGGGCAGTTCCAGCATAGTAAGAAAGGGAAATTGTGGATTGAAAGGAATTTTAGGCCTTTGATAGAGACCAGTATTGGGATTCCAACCAGGTTGGGAAAAATTCTAACCCCATATGTTTTGTCCCAGAGGATTTTTTCGATAGGGGTTATAATACTGATAATTATTCCCATACACTGGTTGAGAACTAGGATATTGATTCTGAGCGAACCACTAAGGTCCTTTCTGAACAACATATGGATTTTTTTGTGGAATGTAAGTAGTGCCTTGTGGCGTACCTTGTACCATCTGAGATTTACCTTGAGGAATAAAAGGTGGGCCCTGAGGCTGCATGAGTTTCCCCTAGGGTACAGGTTGACCCGAATGCTACAGTTGAATAAGTTGTCCCTAGGGTGTAGGTTGGCATGGATGTTGGGGTTGGACAGGCTATCCCTGTGGTACAGGTTGGCCTAGATGTTGGGAGCCATCGGGCTGTCCTCGAGGCACAGGTTTCCCTGATGGTTGAGATGAGCTAGGTTTCCCTTTAAAACTAGGTTCGCTCGACTGAGACGAGCTAGGTTTCCCGTAAAAAATAGGTTGGCCCGGCTGAGCAGTAGAGGGTTGACCTTGTTGTACAAAATTTAGGCCTTGTTGAACGTAAGGCTGGTTCTGTTGCACGAAAGGTTGTCCTTGAGATGGATAGGTTTTCTCCTGGGGAACATAAGATGCTCCCTTTTGAACATAAGGTTGAACAACAGGACCATAGGGTTGTCCCTGAAAGGGTTGTCCTTGTGGACCATAGGGTTGTCCCTGTAGGTATGTAAATTGTTTGGGGTAAATCAACATTTGAGGTGTCTGAACATACAATGGACCTTGTGGGTGAGGCCCATAGTGATAAATGTGATTTCCATGCTCATCATAATAATGTGGAGGATTGATGGGAGCTTGCATTTGCTGAGAACCCTGAGGGAAATAATTTTGTTGTTGAATGGAAAACATGTACTGATCGTACATCAAACCTTCAAGAATCGGATTAGAGGAGGCGGGTGCACTACCAGTAGGTTCATGGACTCCCGATACGTGAGGTTCTAATCCACTCATGGCAAGCTCAATAGGTATCGTGGAAGTGATAGGAGTCATCCCACGGACAACAAAATATGGTGGTAATGATGGAATCACACTAACATAAGGCATAGATGAAGCCACACA
Source organism: Pinus albicaulis (assembly GCA_034641835.2). Lineage (NCBI taxonomy): Eukaryota > Viridiplantae > Streptophyta > Pinopsida > Pinales > Pinaceae > Pinus > Pinus albicaulis. The sequence goes on from CM076580.1 coordinate 1,722,314,344, forward strand.
AAAAGTGGGCTTGGTTGGGACAAACGTAATGGTCATCAACGTGATGGGAGTCGAGGGGGATGGACCTGATACGAACGACCCCTCCGAGGGAGGCGATGTGCCCGATCATATGGGATTCTAATACAAAGATGTAGCATCAGAAATCATCTGACTCAACGAACGATAACCAGCTAGGAGAGTGGAAGGTTGTGAGGAAGGTTGACCTGAGACATAAGGAAAATTCTTCAGAGGGAATTGATATTTTCCAGTAGAAACATAAGTCTCTTCACTACTTATGGGACTCGTAGCATCCATGTCGGATGAAGACATGCTGTCGGCGAAAAGGCGACGAGCAGTGGCAATTAAAGCACGCAGTAATGGCGATTCAAATGATTCCAAGGCAAGCAGTTTCGAAGGTAATGAAGGATCTTCTTCTTCCCTGAAACGAGCCCAAACGTTCGGAGGTTGCCAATTGATATCAAATGGTTCCTCAAGAGGAGAAAAAGTGGCAATAGGTTGAACACTCGAAATAATAGAATTCTAGTAACCTAAAGGCCTAGTAGGCTGAGATGTCTCCGAAGAAACTTCTGGAGAAGGATATTCACTATGAGGTAATGAAGGGGACGATGAAACTAGTGGTTCCGCCACTATGAATTTGTCTCAAAAACAAGAGAGAAAAGATATGACGAATTTGAGGCTTCAAGGTCAAATACTAAGGAATTAATTAAGAACAAGCCAATAAAATAACTTTAATGGGCATGTGATCATAGGTAATTAGTTATATGACACTAAAACAAACTCTACCTTTTCATATTTTAAGAGTTAATAAAAGGGAAAAAGGTGACTCTAGTCACTTTCAGGTTGGACAAGCTTGAAAGGACAATTTCTCAATGATCTTTTCAATTTTTAGGGAGTCATGGAAATATCAAAGTGAATACTCAGGAAATATAAGCAAGAGGGTGTACCAAGCTCTCGTGAACTGCAATATACACCTTGGTGATCAAATGAAAGAGAAATGACCAAGGACTTAACGTATGTGCAGGAAGTCTCCCTGAATGTTGTGTTCAGTGTATCATGGTTACAGGGTTGTAGACTCAGCTTCCTATGGATAAAGTATTGCAACCTATGAGGGTCTCCCTTTATATACTCGATCATATGAGGAGCACAAGTCCATGCTAGTGCTATTTAATGCCAGATGGCAAACGACAACTACTAGGTTTAATGATGCCAGAACATGTCACTAGCCTAGATCTCTAAATCTGAGTGTTAAGTTTCAATTATTCCTTAGGTTTATTGAGTTCATTTTAAACTTGATCTTGAATTAATGTTTTAGTTTCAAGGCCTTACCAAATGTAATATTGAATCTCTAATGTAGAACTATATGCAAAATAACCTCATTTCAATTTGATGAATAGCTAGATAAGAGAGGGATAGAAGTTCATAACAAAGAAGCAAGCAATCAAATGCAAGAAGAAATTTTCCTAATGCTCCTAAGACAGCCAAAGCAGAAAACGAAAGGATCTTCTTTTGTAGTTCACTTTTAATGAGAAAGCTACTAATGCAAAAGACTACATTTCATTTTCACCAAGAGAAAGAATACAAATTTTGTTCTTTTATATTAATGAGAAGAAAAATGCACTATTACACTAAAATACAAAATGAATACTAGTTTCTAGCCAATCTAATGCGAATGTAAAACACACTCAAAACAGAGATTCATTCCTTCAAGAAAAAAGAGGACTTTCAAATCAACTCAGTGAGTAATGTAATATATGCTCAAGGCGATAGAGGGAATTTCAAACGGACACCAAGATGATAGTTCAATGACCCAACGACACGTAGAATCGAAAGAAAATATAAAAAAATCAATCAAGAAGCTGAAAAGTTAAAATACTAGACATAATCAAACTCAACTCAGAAGGCTCAGTGAGGAGGTGGCCGAAAAAGCAACATAAGACACCTAGAAACCATAGGATACCAAAACCACATTGATCAGATGAGGGGCAAACAACTGAGAAGAATGAGTCAGGGAAGTTAAAGAAATTCAAATGGACTAATTAAAGAGGGAAAAGCCAATACAAAGGAAAGACACACTAGAAAAACTCAGGGAAGAAGCCTAAATCCAAACCTACAGGATTTGACACGACTATTCAGCTATAATCCACACTGAACAGGGGAAAGCGCACCTGTAAAATAGGCAATAGGTGCCAATCGACGTGACTGTTAAGGAAACAACAACGTTGAGCTAGAAAAATAAGGAAAGGATAAAAAGTTGCTGAGGAAAGGTCAGACTTAACACTCTGAGACTAAGTATGATGGTTGGAAATAGTGAGACAAGAAAAACAAAGAAAAAAAGTGGAAATATGACCAAATTAAGATAGACAAGAAAAACACTAGACGAACACCGAGAGGCGACCAACACACTGATCTCTAGTATGGTCACCAACTTGTTGAGCAGAATAATCCCCTCTGTGGACATAGGCGATCCCTCTAGCCCTAGGGTGGGTCTAGCAAGAAGGGAACATGCTGGACTTTTGGACTCCTAGCTTATAAATGAAAAATGAGTTGGCATAGATAACCTACCTTGGTCCAACGCTCTTGTCGTGGCTTGTAGCAGCGATCCTCCAATCTTTGTCTTCACACGTCGCAATCCTTAAGTGATAATGTCCATGTACCTACACAAAGATCAAGTGAACGATGATAGCATACGATAACATACTTTCATTTACATCTATTCGATTGGTCAAGGAGAATCAAACATTTTGAATATGAGCGAACAAAAAATTGTAACAAAAAACCAGTCATTTATTAATGATAGAGAAAATAAGTTTACAACCTTAATGCCTTGATGTTGCAGCCTCCTTCACCGGGTTCAGTCAGGCGCGTCTCCAGCATTCGTTCGGGATCAGACTCGATGAGGAAATGGGCCTAAAATCCCTCTCAAAATGGATTCCTCTCTGCCTTCTACACACTAGCTATAGTAATGACTATACATCTAGCTGAAGCAATGTGAGAAGGAAGTATTTATAGGAGAGGAGGGAGTGGTTTGGGATCCCTCATAAGGTGGAAGAGAGGTCTTATCCCTTTGGGGAGTTTCAAAATTGTAGGAAAGCAGAAGCCAAAGGGAGGACTTTGACTTTATTCAGTCGAACAAACCATGATGACTCCGCTCACAAAGTTGTTAGGCATAGAAACTTCATTTCTATTTAAAAAACTTTCCAAAAATAGCTCGGCGCATGTGCCCCATTGAGATAGAGCACTAATGGTTTCGGGGCCCAGTGTTAATTTCTCCATGGGCACGAGGCCATAACTGCCTACCAGTGTTGACCCAAAATCACATGTTTTTGAGAGTCTGCTTGAGGAATGATCAACAGAGGAAATGTTATTGACATGCCAAGGGATGCAATGACACTTATAACAAGGTATGATAATAAACAGAAGCCACTGAAATGGTCCTCCAATGTTGGGGATGGGGATTGCAGGGACAGTGAAAAAATACTGTGCAATAACGGTACGCAGAGGAAAACATGTATGCAAAAGAAAATAATCACACAAAAATAAAACTACACACTAATGAATAAATCATACTAATGTACAAAAATATTTACACCAATTCAAGCATAATACTTTTTGAGATAGAACCCATTTCGGGGCTCATCCAATTGATTCCCTTCATAATCGACCAGGTCATAGGTGCCTTTTTCCAATACTCATTTAACAATAAAGGGCCCACGCCACATTGGTTAGAGTTTCCCAACCCCCAGCTTATCATGAGCTTCATCATATAACAAGACCAAGTCACCTTCAATAAAAACATGTGGAGTCATAGATTTATCATAATGTGCTTTGGCTCATTTCTTTTGAGCTTCTATAACTGAAGAAAAAATTCATTGCATCCCATCGAGATATTCGAGATAAAGCCACAAGTACAAATGGGGTTAAAATCCGACGTCACTTCGTCGGTTATATGACTCCACTTCGTCTACTATCTAAAAAACTAGAGACATAGATATCATCGGTGGGATTTCCTCAGATATTCGACAACTATGAAATCGTAGGAACTGTATGTGGGATATCCACCGTCCTTGATACCAAATAAATCGTCGACTAACTTGGCATTTGTTTGACATACAGTCATCGAATAGGGGACATTTTAATTTGTAACCAAGTTCGAATACCCGACATTCATTTTTCGCATGTGCTTATTGAGTATCTGACGTTATCTCTGTTCCTTCGACAAAGATGCTATGGATCCGATGATATTTGGCATCGGACACGAGATAGATATCCGACACTCGTTCGTTGATTAGGGTTGATGAATATCTGACACTTGTTAAATGTACGAAGAATATCTGACGAGTTATTATTGAAAAATAGTGGAAGAGGCTCCAAGGAATGGTCGTTAACTTTAACAAGGTATTTTCTTTTTGAAGTTCTGGAAAATTTTATTTAAAACTAACTCAGTCTAGACCTTTAATGTAGATGTAACCCAATTACTCATTTTATGGTTCAGGCAACAAAAAATGAAGAATTTTTAATTGTCATGTGTTTCAATTCAAGAATTCGCTCAAATGAAATAATGTACATGGTTTGCAAGCTTTAACAATTTTGTACCAAAAGAGGATTAGCATGCAATATACATAGAATTGCAGTACAATCCTCTTCTATCACAACATTGATGAAACTCGTATCCCATGTACCTTATTTCATTTGGGTGGTTTTTAGAATTGAAACACATGAAGATTTTACATTCTCCAATTTTTTATGCCCAAACCATAATCTGAGTAATTGGGCTACATCTACATTAAAGGTCTAGACTGAGTTAGTTTGAAATCAAATTTTCCATAACTTCAAAAGGAAAATGCCTTGTTAAAGTTAACGAACATTCCTTGGAGCCTCCTCCATTTTCCTAAACTTCAGCTTGAAAACTAGGCAATAATGAATAAATAGAGAGGACAAGTATCTCTAATTCTAAGAAATAGGATACACATGAAAATATATAAAAGGGCTAGAACATAGGTTTCTAAAAAAATATGAACCACCAAACAAATTCCTAGTAACAATAACGAGTAATTGAATGCTAAATGTAATGCTAGCTTTTTGAGATATATTCTTCCGATAGTTGTTCCTATTCAACATCCAAATAGACAAAAAATTTCCTACACATATTCATGAGAGAAAAAACTAAGCAACAACATCCATCATACCAAAAAATCATAAGAAGAAACAAATAATTATCCTCATCATAGGTGAGAAACATATCATCAACGAGGCATAATCAGAAATTAGTGAGAAACAAAACAAGTATACTCCACATATGAACATCCATCATCATATCTCTTCCATCTAAAAACACATGAGAAACAATATAAATCATCATCTCTCAACCATGTAAATGCATATTATAGGAAACAACATATTATCTCCATGCAGCCACAACACATGATCCATCCATCTAATACATATCAACACCATGCATGATTCATCTCGAAATTAAAACACAAGTAATAATATGTATTTTCTAGATGAACTATCTCCAATGCATCATCTTAGCTACATGGGAGAAAAAATATGGATGGAAACACATGAATATGATCTAGTAATTAAAAAACTAATAGCATGCCTAATTTTCCATGCCCATACTATCTCATCCAACATGCAATTTGTGGTAGGAGCAGGAAAAATTTTCCTGAACACAATGAGAACACATTCCAAATCCATTTGGAAGAACAAATTATCCCCTTCTTGTGTGATCCCCCATCACACCTAGACAATGCACATAAGAATAACTATGTGGTTGCCATAACACCATTATCATCAATAAAAAATAAAACATATAGCTTCTCCAAAATTATCAACAAATGTACATGGTTGCTCCAACTAAAAGCATAGTGGAATAAAAATAGAGAAAAAATAAAAATAATGCTTCTGTTGGGTTTCCGTAATCAGCAATATTGGCAAAGTCTGATCAAGGAAGCAACATCGTTTCAACCAACTTTGGGATTCTAGGATCTAGCCCTCCTGAATCCGGAGAGGGATCTCTCCAATGGGTACAAAGATGGATTTGTCTTTGAAGTTTTTTAGGGTAATGATATTAGGCTAGTTATGAAGGCCAAGGGTTTTGTTTTTTTTTTTGGATGGTTGAAACATGATTTATTGTTTGAGGTGGAAAGATCTATATGCAACAAGTTTCAAAGGTGGGAAGTTGCAAGCAAATAGAACGGATTTGGCTAAAAGATAGATATAACGCTGGTTTTTAGTCCATTGGGCTATGGAGTCGTAACAGGGCTTTAATTGAGCAACAACATCAAGAGTGATCCAAGGGGAAAGTCATCTATATCACAAGATTATTGAGATTAAAATGATGGAATGGAAACAATAAAGTGTTGGAGGGGTGGAAACTGATAATAATTTCACAAGAGATTTATAGTCAGTCCAAACAAGAAAATCCTCTTAAGTAACTATTTAAAACCAACCAAGTGCAGGGCTAACCATTGACTACTTGGGCAAGTCTGTATTTGAGCAGCTTAATTGAAAAACAATCCACTAATCCACATAATTACCTTCAGAAAGTATGAAAACACATAAGAGAAACAAAGTGTAACCTAAGATCAGATAGGGTACTTTTAAACCTGGACTTCTTTTGGCCAACACCAAGGGAAACTTTCAGGATCTGCCTTTGGAGAATAGAAACTAGGAATTAGGGCAAACCATATCTTCTCCAGTCTAACTTTAATAAGCAAATAGTGAAAATAACTTTCAAGAACAATGTTTAAGGCAAACATTAGGATGAGGGAACGCCAGCATTCCTAACTTCTTGAACCGTATTAAATCATTCTTAAATAAACATTTTTGAGGAAAACATTAAGATAAAGATTTTCAGTCAGAGAAGGTTACTGATATACAGTAGGTCCTAACTCTATGCGTGTTGTTCTTTATAAGAGAAAAGTGAAGAATATGACGTACATAGAAGGAAAACAATAACAAAGAAAGAAGCACTTGACCAGCAATATAGACCAGGATCCCAAGAAAAAGCTTGATATTAATGTCAAACCAGTTACAATATTCAAGTCCAATGTTTCAGTTCAGCAATCATCTTCACTGTTCAGCCAAACTGATCTATCACAAGCAGAGCTCCAAGGGCCAGTGAACACTATTTACAAACAGAAGTCTTCAACTCAATTACATTACAATGTTTAGGAAATCTCATCAACAACCAACCCCTCGCTCATCTTCTGCAGAAGTATATATAGAAGAATGAGGAGGTGAGATCTGATAAAATATCTCAATTACAATTAATATAGGTTTAATGGCTTCTCTGCCTTTGAGGGGCTTGATGAAGAAACTTACATTAATATCCTCTGTATTAAATGATTTACATAAAGATTAAGCTCAGTGGGAGCTATTGTTGACCTTGAGGCTCTGTGTCAGGTTTGAAGAAACTCTGTAGATATCTTTTGCATTAATTTTCTCTGCAGAAGTAACTTTTTGGCTACACTAAGGCGAAAAAATTCCTTTAATCCATAACTTCGGCCTCTGATCGAGTACTTTTGAGGAACAGGTGGCTCAGTGGTAGCTGAGGAATCAATTTGCCTCAGATGTGGTGGCAGAGGCCTTTTTCCTGATAAAATACTTTAAGATTTTCTTCTTTAAGTTGTGTTTAAATCAGGGATTAGGCTTTTGATAACCGTCTTAGCTGTAATCCCCACAAATATGTCCTTTAATCTTCGGTCCTCATAAATTTGGTCTTCGTCCCTGATACTCTTTTATTGTGGTCGATCCATGGTTTTTTTGCTGATAAAAGGGCTGCGCAAGGTTATGTTGCATCAATGCCCGAAGAAAACACTGAAGAAACATGATTTTATACCCTGCGAAGGATTTTCTTTGACGAATCGAAGGCAGGAAGATCGTCATCTTCCGCCTTAAAATCTTCCTCGAAAATGGCGAGAAAAACTTCAAACCCTGCAAAACACAAACAAAATTATAAATCCATGCATTTATAGGTTTTATGCTATGGAGGCATATGGAGGAAGCATGGCCGTTGGATGGTGTCATCCAACGGTCAGGATCGATCGGGAGAGATTGTGAAATGAGCAGAAGAAGGATTGAATCTGGGCCGTCGATCGCGCAGAGATCGACGGTCAGGAGGGGAGGTGGAAAGTCAAACAGAGAGAATCTGGGTGATGAATTCTGGACCGTTGATCTATAGATCAGATTGATGGTGGAGACGCCGTTGCCGCTATACAATGGGCTAGTTATTGCGGGTGTATCTTCGACAAGTGATAGCCATTGGATGAGAGGGTTCACATCTGACGGCCGTAGTTAATATTGCTATGCGTCTTGGTCCGAAATTTAATGCGTGATGGACGGTGGTTTTGTAAACAGTACAAAGGGCGTGTGTCAAACAATGAATGGAATCGCTTGTGATCGGGGAAAAACCGTCCTCTGCAGAAAGGCGGTGCGATGAATACCACTCATTTTTGGGCAAATTGCTTATGGTTGGGGGGGTCCACCGGGCTTGATGGGTTCCGCACCGTCCGATATGCGGACTATATCGACGACAAAGGGGGCTGGAGAAATCAGACCGGCAGAGGCTTTATACAATAAAATAAACCCCGGATTTTGCAAATAACAAAGGTTTTCATGTGTTCGGGGCAGAATAATTATTTAAAATGGATAAGCACCCGATTGCGGGGCTTGTGGGCGCGTGGAGGGAAATATAACCAAAGTGTTAGAGGAAAAGGAGCTAACCGCACATAGGGAATATGATAAGCGCTTTAGAAAGCCAGCACCTAGTTTTAGCACCGGGGTATATGAAGGAAAAAGGGTACAAGACTTAGCCAAAGGGGGCTTAAGTCTAATACATAGGGGAAATGCATTTAAAAGAGTTTTCAATGGTTTTTCAAATGCGTTCAAGGATTCCAATAAGGCTAAGAAGGGGTCTTCAAACCTTATCGAGGGTGTTTATGAAGTGGAAAAGGAGAGAAAGCATGAAATGAAGGGAGTTTCATGGAAAATGGGGAGATAGAAAAAAGGTTAGTTTAGAGGGAAAGGGAGAGGAAAATGGGGTCTGCAGCAGTATTTGGGCTTTGGAAATTAGCAGGATTTCAGAGTCTTTTAAGATGCAAACAACAGTATAGGATCTGGACAGAAGCATAAGGCTTTCAAAAGTCTTCAAGAGCCAACAGTTTTTTAGTAATTAAAATTGTTCCTTGAAGGCTCAAAATAGATTTAGCCACCTTTTGGTATAATCAAATTTTACAGGTGGCTAATAGTGGCTCCACTTGGGGATGGCGCCTTCTTGAAGGCATCAAGAATTTAGACCTTCTTTCTCTGGGAGGCTGATCAGTTGCCTCATCCATTGTTCTCTCTGGGATGTAGACCTATGCCCGATCCATTGGGCTGCTCTTCCTTTATTGGGATAATATTTCTCTGAAAACATATTGGAAACTATGAAAACAATGGAATTTCATCAATACAAGCCTCTACCAACCCAATCCTACTGATCTAACATTTTTTCTTCATCAGAGTGCACTTGGATTGGCGAAATATTTTCACAACATTTTATTCTTTTAAAAGCATAAAACTAATCTAATTCTACTCCTTATTTATCCCTGAACTCAGTTTAAACAGTTGAGCTCAGATGTATCTCTACCTAAACTACTGTCTTTTGGGAATAAACTATCCAACAGACTTGAATCTCTAATTTCTACAACATAAATTTAAAAACAGTTAAGTCAAGATTAAACTGTTTGAGTTGCTGTACTCTATGGAATAAAAAAAAGCTGCACATAGACATTATTTTGCAGAGAGTTTGAAACAAAAATGGAAGGCTTAAGATCTGAAATTTTCTCCTCATGGCCTTCTCTTTTTACAGCTTTGTTCTGATCTTTGTTTGAGCTATTCCTCTTTTCTCTCTGGTCCAGATTTTGAGCCAATTAGAACCAGATTTATACTTTCTTTGACTCGGAAAATAAAACAGATTTCGATTCATCTTCTTTTGGAAAGTTAGGTTCAGATTTTGAGCATGTTTGAACCTTTTATTTCTATCCTAAACTATCTACTGATAAGCCAAGATTAAACAGTTTGGTAGATCGAATTCACTATCCTATCAGCAGAAAATTTAAAGCTAATTAGCCAAGTTTAAACAATTTGACTAATTAGGAGTGTGTTTTTAGGAGTAGCATTTAAGCTTGCACACTTTCAGATTTTGTTTCTCTTTTTTGGCATGGGGCTTTGCCTTTGTTGTTTTCATAGTTTGCCCTCTTTTCTTTCTTTATTTGTTTTTGTATTTTTGATTTTTTATAATTTTAAATGCAATGGTGGATGAAATATTCATAAAGGAAAAAGACAAAAAGGCTTCAAAACATTATATGGATCAAGAGAAGTAATGCTTAAGCATCCTGCCATTGACAGGACCCCCAAACAATTTTTCCCCATCCAACTCCTGTAAGTAAAAGGAATTGTAACCAGTAGCTGAATGAATAGAATAAGGGCCAAGCCATAGATTGTCAAATTTCCCATGCTTTCCCTTGTCTTCCCTCCTTGAGTCCCATTTTAAGACTTTGTCCCCAATTTTGAAATTTCCGGCCTTTGTTCTGGTGTCAAAAAGCTTTTTAATGATGTCTTGTTTCTGCAATGCTTTGTTATAAACTTCCTCTTTGGTTTGCTGAAGATGAATGGTCTGATTTATTCTTCTGATCATGTCATTATCTTCAGTCTATAATTCTTGAATCAACTTCATCACTAGTACACCAAGGCTGTTTGGAAAAATTGCATCAGTACTATACACAAGATGAAAAGGTGAGATGCAAATAGATTTCTTCAAAGTCAATCTGTCAGCCCAAAGTGCATGAACCAGCTTTGTGTGCCAAGACTTTTTGTTATCCTCCAATAGTTTCTTGATTATGTTCACTAAGCTTTTGTTTGAAGATTCTGCAAGTCCATTACCCTGAGGGTAATAGGCCGTGGAATGCCCCAAATTTATTTGATATCTGTGACAGAATTCAACCATCTTCTTTGATCCAAATGCTGCTCCATTATCAGTGACGATATTGGTAGGACAACCAAATCTAGAGAGAATGTTAGTCTCCAATAATTTTATGATAACTGAGTCATTGGCTTGTCTACAAGGTATGGCTTCAATTCACTTAGTGAAATAGTCTATGGAAGTGAGAATCCATCCATGCTGGGCAGAAGATGGGGGATGGATTTCTCCTATGAAGTCAAGCCCCCACTGTTGAAATGCGGCTTCAACAGAGATTGGATGCAGAGGAAGGGGTAGCAGTTTTCTTTTTCCTTCAAAAAGTTGACACTTATGACAGACTATGATCATTTTGTGCACATCGGGAAAAAGAGTAGGCCAATAGGAACCAGCCCTCAGAATTTTGTTGGCTGTTGACTTCCAGTACAAATGACCTCCACACTCTCCTTCATGGAACTCCTGCTTGACCTTCTCTGCATCAAAATCAAGCAAACATTTAAGCAATAGACCAGTTGCATTTTTCCAATAAAGACATTTATCTATAATGTAATAGTTTACAGCTTTAGCTTCAAAAACCTTGCCTTTGTTTTTGATAAACCAGGAGGTGTATTTAGGTTAAGAAAAACATAAATAATATCAGCATACCAAGAAGAATTCATAAAATGGTTTTCAACAATAGGAGTTGAGAATCCTTCTTGGTCATCCAAAGGATCAATCATATTAATATCAAGAACTTCAAAATTGCTGTCATCCATGAACCTAGCTAGACCTTGGCCTTTGATGAGTTTAGTGGGTTTTATCTCTAAATCATATTCAAGAATAACTGCAATCCACTTACCTCTCTTACCATCTGGGTCCTGTGTTAAAATGCCTTTAACAACTGAGTTTGGGACAAAGGCAATAATATGTGAGTGAAGGATGTATACTCTGAAGTCTTTCAAAGCTTTCACCAAAGAAAAAGCTTGCTTCTCCATAATGTTATACTTCAGAGGGGAATCCCTTAATGCCTTACTAAAGAATGCAATAGGCTGCTCTTGTCCTTGTGGATTTTTCTGTAAAAGGACAGCAGCTATGGTAAGTTCTGATGCAAACGAGAAGATATAAAAATCTTTTGAAAAATCAGGACTTATCAGAACCGGTGTTTTGGTTAGCGCTTGTTTCACCAGCTCAAAGGACTTCTTTTCTTCCAAGGTCCATTTTAGCCCTTGCTCCTTCTTTAACATGTTTGTGATATTTCTAAGAAGCTCGGCCAAGTTGGGGATGAATCTTCTCAAAAAGTTAATCTTTCCAATGAAAGATTGCAACTCCTTGATATTTCGAGGATGAGAGATTTGCAATATGGCCTCAATCCTCTTTGGATCTATCTTAATACCCTCTTCTGAAATAATGTGTCCAAGAAGTTTACCTTCCTGGAGACCGAATAGTGTCTTCTTCGGGTTTAAAGATATCCCAATTTTTTTGCATTTCTCGAAAACCTTTCTTAAATGTTCTAAGTGTTCTTCATCTGTTTTTGAAAACACAGTGACATCATCAAGATAGATAATGATGAAGAAGCCCAGTTCTTGCGAGAATGCTATGTCCATGGCTCTTTGAAAGGTTTCTCCAACATTCATTAGACCAAAGGGAATTTTCACATACATGAAAGTGCCCCATGGTGTAGTAAAGGTCGTCTTTAATTGATCAGCAGGGTAAACTAAGATCTGATTGTACCTTGAGTAGCCATCTAGCAAAGAAATTCTTCTAGACCCTACCACCCTTTGTAAAATATGATCCATCTTGGGTAGAGGGTAGTTGTCCTTCAATGAAGCTTTGTTTAAGTCTCTAAAGTCCATACAAAGCCTGATTTCTCCAGTTTTCTTCCTAACAGACACCAGATTAGACACCCATTCAAAATATCTAATAGGGACAATAATACCAGCATCATACATTTTCATGATTTCCCTTTGAACCAAAGGCAACTGGACAGGGTTTATTCTGCACAGCTTCTGTTTAAAAGGTTTTTGGTTTTCTTTGAGAGGGATTTTGTGCTGTATTATTTTAGTGTCATAGGATTTAAGATCTTCGTAACTCCACGCAAAAACATCAGAAAATTATTTAAACAGCTCTATGTATTTGAGTTTAATGTGAGCTAGTAAAGTTTTAGATAGTTTAATCATTTTCGGTTATTCCTCACTGCCAATATTGCATTCCTCCACTTCAGTCTCTACAGGTTCCAATTTTGGTTTATTTTCCACATCGTTAAAATTAAACAACTCTTCTAAAGGGGCCAGACCCTTAGGAAAAATTTCATCTTTGGAGTGGAGAGTTTCTAACTCCTCTGTTCCTAACTTAGCATTCAGTTCCGCTTTGGTTCCAAGTTTGCTAGAGAACAAGTCAAGACTAGCAAGTTCAGGTGACGATTCTTCTTCGCCAAGAAAATTTTCTTCACTGCAGTCTGTTTCATAGTCTGAGTCCGAACTATTTAGTTCGAATTCACTTCTGAATTGCATGAATTCTTCTATTTTTTTGTCATTGTCAAACACTTGCCAGTATTTCTCATTATCAGGCACAGCTGGTCTAAATTTCATCTGAGTTGTGCAGTCCTTGGTGTTATATGGCGTTAGGCATGTTTTGCATGCAAAGGCTAAATTGTGGGCGGCAATATTTCTTTTTCTTGGGACAAAAATCAGTTTAGACTCTTCGAACGTTCTCAAAAGATCCATGACATCATTTTGGTAGGCCCTAAGTCTGGGATGATGAGCGTTATATTCCCCATTGACTTGCCTAATGAATAACTCTGAATCCCCATAGACTTTGATTTTCTTGGCTCCTAACTTCTTCAACAGACGTAAGCCTAAGAGTAGGGATTCATATTCTGTTGTGTTGTTAGAACACTGAAAATTTAATTTGCAGGAAATACTTTCTGTGTGGTTGTTTTCAGTGTTGCAAATCCAAACTCCTGCACCAACATTGTTCCTAGTGAAGGATCCATTGAAGTTCATACTTCACAAAGGACTGTTTTTAGTCTTGTCTATTTGGTGAATGTCCTCTTCAACTACTGTGCCTTTTGATTGTTCTTGAGTCTTAGCACTCAGTTGAATTTTTTTTGACTATTCATATCTTTTGTTAAGCAGAGAAATGTTTTCTCGGGTGTCTAGGTTTAAGAGCAAAGGATGCACGACCTATAGTTCAAGACCCGTGTTTGGTTTGCTGCTGTTTAAAGGTTCAGTAAACTGTTTTGATAGTCCAGTAGTGTTTACCTCCTCCTCTCTATCAGCTAGTAAATCAGACAAGGCCACTTGTTCATCTAATGTTTCTTCATTAAAAAGGATAAATGAGTCTAGGGTTGTATTTACAGAATAGAGGGGAGATTTTTATGGTCTGTCTTGACTTGTAACTGTGTATTGCATACGAGACTCCCTGTAAAGTCTTCTAGTCTGATTGAAAACAGGGATAGTCGCATAGGTCATATCCATCTGCATAGTCCCCTATAACTTAGCCCCCCAAGATCTAGATAATAACATTCCATACTTTGGGGGTACATCAGCCACAACAATGTCCATGAGTAAACATTTGGCTGGAATCTCGGCTAAGTTAACATAGAGGTCTTTGATTAATCCTAAACATTTTACTCTGCTCGAGTCAAAGCATTAAAGGTCTTTATAAGTTCTAGTAATTTCAAGACCTAGGCTCTCCATTACAGCTTTTGGCATTAAATTATGAGAAGCCCCTAAGTCATGCATAGCGTTGTGTAAAATCTTGTCATGAACATTTAAACTCACATAGAAGGGAGGAATGGGTCCCTCTTGAAATTTACCTTCAATCTTGGGACCAAAAATAAGCTCTGGTTGGTCGTTTCTAAGATTAAGAGTGTCATCATTTTCTTCTATGTTCAAAGCCTTCAAAATTTGAATCTTATATACAGGTTGGGCAGCTAACTCAGTCAAGGGAATAGAGATTTTGATCTTTGAAATTTCCTTCTCCAGACTGAAAGGAATTTGACTCTTTGAAGTGTTGTTTTCAGCCTTATTAGTTGTCACTTTATCAGCAACCACAGCTTGCTGATTTGTTTCATTTACACTTGACACAATTGTTTTAACAGGAGTACTAGCCAAGGTGTTAGTACTACTAATGTCTGCACTCTGTTTTTCATTGTTTTGAGTGCCTTTCTCTTTGACACTATCAGAATTTACAACCACTTTTTTGTCCTTTTGTTTGACAACTTTAGACTTGGTCGTAGTGCTGTTTTGTGAAGATTTGTCAGAGGTTTTGCTGTTGGGGGTTTGTTGACTGGTTTTACTTCTGAGGTCATATTCTCTTTGAGATTCTATGATGACATTTTGCATGTCTTGATGACAAATTTAATCATCATCTCTTTTGTCATCATAAGGTGTGTATAGACCTTGTCTCTTATCATAATGAATCTCAAAGTCATCATTATCTACCCCCAGCATGTTGATATCTTCTTCCTCTGTTATTTCATCAGTTTCCTCAACCCCACTCACATATTTTTGATGAAAGGGAGGAGTGATCTACTGATCATCTTCCCTAGGTCTGTTTGGAGGTTGATTCCTTCTTAAATTCTGATTCTGGCTCTGGTTCCTATTTTTAGGAGTAGTTTGGTTTTGACTTGCTTGTGCTCTCTCAATAATGATAATTTTCTTCATCATCTCCTCCATGATTCTTTCCATCTTTGAGTTCGAAGTGGAAGGTGTGGATTCCTCTCTAAAAGATACTCTCTTTTCAGCTTTCATCCTTGCTCTCTTCTCCATTAAGTTGACTTCCACAGAAAGAGCACCTCTTTTCATTTCTTCAAGGGTCGCGAAATCTCTTTCTCTTAGTGAATAGGTCATGTCAGCATCAAACCCTTCCGGAAACTTATTTAAAGCTGAGCCTTGTGGAGGTTTTAGTTCTGGGGAAAGTGCATTATACACACTATTGAATCTGGTGCAATACGCTTGCACACTTTCCCCAGGATTTCTATGGAGGTTCTTGTAGTCAGAAAGGACTTGGAGATGCTTCTTATTCACTTCCCATTTGTTTAAGAATGTTTGATGGAATCCTTGGAGGTCATTAATACTATGGGGGGCTAATCTTTTGAACCATTTTCTTACTTCCCCCGCCCACACTTTGAGCAAATAATCTGAGCTTGACATAATCATCATCAATTTCATTTCTGTCAAAGTAGTCATTCATCTTATCCACGTGTTGTGATGTAGTTGTAGCATTGCTAGCATCATATAATGGAATTTTGGACTGATAGTCTTGTGGAAGATTAACTAATGGTACAGGAAGGACTAAGGGAGCATAGCATGCTGCCATGATATGTGGTGGAGGTGGATTGATAAGAGAGGGTGTGGGCTGGAGTGAAGTGGTTTGAATAGTGGATGAAGGATGAACAGAAGTGAATGGAACAGTAGTAGATTGTTGAGCTGATCTTGGATGATGAACACCTAGATTATAAAGAAAATGTAAATCAGGAGGGGTTGTTTCTCTACTCCCAAGATGTTCTCCTGTTTCGGGAGATGAAAGTGAAGACTCAGAATCTAGCTGAATTATATCATAAAATGACCTAGTTCTAAATGGATTTACTAAGTCAGCTTGTGATTGTTGTAGAGCTGAAAGATTTTTAGGAACTGAATTAACTCTTAAGGGTGATCTGAAAATAGCCGATGATTGAATCCTAGGAAATTTCCTAAGGATAATTTCTGGGTTATCAACTATCTGGGGTGGGTCAGGGTCAGGATAGGCTCTAGTATGAATCTTTCTAGGAGCCACTATGCTGTGTCTTTTGACCTAATGAAAACCCGAAAAGTTTGACCTGATATGCCAATCTTTGAGAGGTTAACTAATCTTTTTATATGAATTTTAATCCTACAGTCCTCTGACTAAGTTTGAATGATGTTACAAGGATGAGGGTTCTTCCCAGTGGAGTCTTAAGGTTTGTTCAGGATTGTGGAGTCAGCAGGTGGAAGGTTTTAGGATTTTTCTAGGAGGTACACTGTCCACCACAGTGTTTGTGAAATATCCCTATTCAAGGATATCCTGAAACACAACAAAATCTAACCAGAGATTGACTGGGAGGGCATTCACCAGATATTTCACCTCTAAAAGAGGATGAGATCCGGAGGCTGCTAGGTCCCTTCCAGACTTTGTCTAAGAGTGTGAGGTAAAACACAACAATAGGTAGGTGAAATGTAAGAGTAAGTGTTTTACTACCAATCTGAAATATTTTTGGTATTTTTCTAAGTTATTTTTCAGTTGGTATATATATTTTTTAAGAATATCCTAACTCTGTTTCAAAACTTAGCCACGGTTGTGAGACAGAGACAGAGTACTCTTATGTTTAAGCTAGCTGATTTTTCAAGGTTAGATAAAGACTTAGGAGAATCCTAGGGTTTACCTAGTTTGTCACTGATTCAAACAAGTTTCATCATGATTACCATTGTTTGGTAGTGCTTGAAAAGGTTGCTTTTACTCTCAAGGTTTTGTATGAATTTCTTAAAGGGAACTAAGATGGAAATTGAATTGAGTAGTCCCCAGCGGAGTTGCCGGAAATGTTGGGTTTCCATAATCAGCAAGATTGGCAAAGTCTGATCAAGGAAGCAACATCGTTTCAACCAACTTTGGGATTCTAGGATCTAGCCCTCCTGAATCCGGAGAGGGATCTCTCCAATAGGTACAAAGATGGATTTGTCTTTGAATTTTTTTAGGGTAATGATATTAGGCTAGTTATGAAGGCCAAGGGTTTTGTTTTGTTTTTGGATGGTTGAAACATGATTTACTGTTTGAGGTGGAAAGATCTATATGCAACAAGTTTCAAAGGTGAGAAGTTGCAAGAAAATAGAACGGATTTGGCTAAAAGATAGATATAACGCTGGTTTTTAGTCCATTGGGCTATGGAGTCATAACAGGGCTTTAATTGAGCAACAACATCAAGAGTGACCCAAGGGGAAAGTCATCTATATCACAATATTATTGAGATTAAAATGATGGAATGGAAACAATAAAGTGTTGGAGGGGTGGAAACTGATAATAATTTCACAAGGGATTTATAGTCAGTCCAAACAAGAAAAGCCTCTTAAGTAACTATTTAAAACCAACCAAGTGCAGGGCTAACCATTGACTCCTTGGGCAAGTCTGTATTTGAGCAGCTTAATTGACAAACAATCCAGTAATCCACATAATTACCTTCAGAAAGTATGAAAACACATAAGAGAAACAAGTTTAACCTAAGATCAGATAGGGTACTTTTAAACCTGGACTGCTTTTGGCCAACACCAAGGGAAACTTTCAGGATTTGCCTTTGGAGAATAGAGACTAGAAATCAGGGAAAACCATATCTTCTCCAGTCTAACTTTAATAAGCAAATAGTGAAAATAACTTTCAAGAACAATGTTTAAGGCAAACAGTAGGATGAGGGAACGCCAGCATCCCTAACTGCTTGAACCATATTAAATCATTCTTAAATAAACATTTTTGAGGAAAACATTAAGATAAAGATTTTCAGTCAGAGAAGGTTACTGATATACAGTAGGTCCTAACTCTACGCGTGCTGTTCTTTATAAGTGAAAAGTGAAAAATATGACGTACATAGAAGGAAAACAATAACAAAAAAAGAAGCACTTCACCAGCAATATAGACCAGGATCCCAAGAAAAAGCTTGATATTAATGTCAAACCAGTTACAATCTTCAAGTCCAATATTTCAGTTCAGAAATCATCTTCACTGTTCAGCCAAACTGATCTATCACAAGCAGATCTCCAAGGGCCAGTGAACACTATTTACAAACAGAAGTCTTCAGCTCAATTACATTACAATGTTTAGCAAATCTCATCAACAACCAACCCCTCGCTCATATTCTGCAGAAGTATATATAGAAGAATGAGGAGGTGAGATCTGATAAAAGATCTCAATTACAATTAATACAGGTTTAATGGCTTGTCGGCCTTTGAGGGGCTTGATGAAGAAACTTACATTCATATCCTCTGTATTAAATGATTTACATAAATATTAAGCTCGGTGGGATCTATTGTTGACCTTGAGGCTCTGTGTCAGGTTTGAAGCAACTCTGCAGATATCTTTTGCATTAATTTTCTCTGCAGAAGTAACTTTTTGGCTGCGCTGAGGCGAAAAACTTCCTTTAATCCATAACTTCGGCCTTTGATCAAGTACTTTTGAGGAACAGGTGGCTCAGTGGTAGCTGAGGAATCAATTTGCCTCAGATGTGGCGGTGGAGGCCTTTTGTCTGATAAAACACTTTAAGATTTTCTTCTTTAAGTTGTTTTTAAATCAGGGATTAGGCTTTTGATAACTGTCTTAGCCGTAATCCCCACAAATCTATCCTTTAATCTTCGGTCCTCATAAATTTGGTCCTCGTCCCTGATACTCTTTTATTGTGGTCGATCCATGGTTTTTTTGCTGATAAAAGGGCTGCGCAGGGTTATGTGGCATCAATGCCCGAAGAAAACACTGAAGAAACATGATTTTATACCCTGCGAAGGATTTTCTTTGACGAATTGAAGGCAGGAAGATCGTCATCTTCAGCCTTCAAATCTTCCTCGAAAATGGCGAGAAAAACTTCAAACCCTGCAAAACACAAACAAAATTATAAAATCCATGCATTTATAGGTTTGCTGCTGTGGAGGCATATGGAGGACGCGTGGTCGTTGGATGGTGTCATCCAACGGTTAGGATCGATCGGGAGAGATTGTGAAATGAGCGGAAGAAGGATTAAATCTGGGCTGTCGATCGCACAGAGATCGATGTTCAGGAGGGGAGTGGAAAGTCAAACAGAGAGAATTTGGGTGATGAATTCTGGACCATCGATCTGCAGATCAGATCAACGGTGGAGACACCGTTGCCGCTGTACAATGGCCCGGTTATCGCGGGTGTATCTTAGACAAGCGACAGCCATTGGATGAGCGGGTTCAGATATGACGGCCGTAGTTAATATCTCTATGTGTCCTGGTCTGAAATTTAATGCGCGATGGATGGTGGTTTTGCAAATAGTACAAAGGGCGTGTGTCAAACAATGAATGCAATCGCTTGCGATCGGGGAAAAACCATCCTCCACCGAAACGCGGTGCGATGAATACCACTCAGTTTTGGGCAAATTGCTTATGGCTGGCGGGGTCCACCGGGCTTGATGGGTTCCGCACCGTCCGATCTGCGGACTAGATCGACGGCGGAGGGGGTTGGAGAACTCAGACCGGCGGAGGCTTTATACAATAAAATAAACCCCGGATTTTGCAAATAACAAAGGTTTTCATGTGTTCGGGGCAGAATAATTATTTAAAATTGATAAGCATCCGATTGCAGGGCTTGTGGGCACGTGGAGGGAAATATAACCAAAGGGTTAGAGGAAAAGGAGCTAACCGCACATAGGGAATACGATAAGCGCTTTAGAAAGCCAGCGCTTGGTTTTAGCACCGGGTTATATGAAGGAAAAAGGGTACAAGACTTAGCCGAAGGGAGCTTAAGTCTAATACATAGGGAAAATGCATTTAAATGAGTTTTCAATGGTTTTTCAAATGCGTTCAAGGATTTTGATAAGGCTAAGAAGGGGTCTTAAAACCTTATCGAGGGTGTTTATGAAGTGGAAAAGGAGAGAAAGCACGAAATGAAGGGAGTTTCATGGAAAATGGCGAGATAGAAAAAAGGTTAGTTTAGAGGGAAAGGGAGAGGAAAATGGGGTCTGCAGCAGTATTTGGGCTTTGGAAATTAGCAGGATTTCAGAGTCTTTTGAGATGCCAACAACAGTATAGGATCTAGATAGAGGCATAAGGTTTCAAAAGTCTTCAAGAGCCAACATTTTTTTAGTAATTAAAATTTTTCCTTGAAGGCTCAAAATAGATTTAGCCACCTTTTGGTATAATCAAATTTTACAGGTGGCTAACAGCTTCAAACCTCAAAGACTCCCCTTGAACACACGCATCTCTAGAAATGTATATTTTTCTTCTAATACTCTTTCCCATATGGTTGCACAATTAATAATTTGCATGCAACTCATAATGCAACCATATGACCCCCCTGTGACAATGTAGGCCTCATTTTTATTGGAAGATCTTTGTTTTTTTTTCTCCTTCATACTTTTATCTTTCAGTCATTCTTCTTCCTAATATGTGGTTGGCCTTCCATATTCTCCTCTATCTAGTTGGATCTCCTAAAATACATGGAAAACTTGCAATCATTGGCCATATGGCCAATATTATCACACACAAAACATATAATGTGAAAAATAAATAAAGGAATAGTCTTATGTCTTATATTGGTATAATTTACATTCCTTGCATGTGCCCTGCAGTCAATAACCCTATGGAAAAAATAATTTCATGAGAAACAATAACCATAAAATGGACTATTATACCTGATGGATGGAGATATTCTTTGCATTCATGATTGACATAGCTTCTCCTTTGGCTGCTCCTTTTGATGAGATAGATTGTTCTCTCCATTTCAGAAACTGGTTACTATGTTTCCATGAACACCACAATTGTAGCACTTCCCAATTCTATTCCTATTCTTTGGTATTTTTCTGTTTTTTATTTCTTCTTGCATGACTGATGGTTCTTATTATTTTTTCTAAAACCATATTCCTTAAAAAAAATTGAATTTCTTGTGGAAGATTGAGCACTAGTTTTGAACCTCTAATTATTCTCTTGCAGAAATCGCTTCACCCTTCAAATTCTGGCATTTATCCTCCAACTCCTTATTAAATTGTGTAGCTTGGGAGGTACTCCCAAGATACAAAAATTTAAAATTATTAAATATAATAATATTATCTACTTTTTAAAATTAAAATGTATAAAGAATATAAACCATTATTAATATAAAAAATAAAAAATATATTACAAATTTATAATTAATATATATTTAAAATTGATATAAATATGATAATGTCGTGGGTGTGAAGGATGAAGCTTTGAGGATAGACGAAGTCCAAAACCCTAACCATGGTGGCGGGAGTCAGACACTGGTGCACAGGGCTATGAATCAGGCGATGTTACGAGGGTTATAGGGACAAGACAGCCATCCGAGGTTGTCAGGGTACAACAACCACCTAGGCTCACTACAGATTTCCACGCTGTGCATCAGAAGTGGAGCCAAGGAATGGGCGGTAGAAGGTTTACGATGGAAGATAATGCCGATTCAAACCCTAATCTTGCTTCCCTACGGTGGTGTAAGCACGTTGTCACGAGGTTGAAGGAGGTCCTGTGCTGTCGGAGGGGTTTGTTATCGTTTGACTGTTACAGAAACCATGGTTAATGAAAGAGACTCTATAGACCTATATCTGGCGCCATAAGATTTTCTAACGGTATGGGGTTACAAAGTGTCAGTGAAGAATTTGGAGAGGTATATTTCGACGGTCAGTGGAGCTACATTGAATTTCAAAGGCTCGGGGAGCCCTGGGGCACTATGAACGAAGCTGGGTTTTTAGAGGAAAGTTTGCAGAACACATAAAACTGCGCCTAGAAGGCAGAGAACGTACCTGACTGTCAACAACAACTGACTATCCCTGGGTCAGCAGCAAAAGTGGACGCTGCGAAAAACCTTGTAATTACCTTGCTACTAGGAGATCTAATAAATTCTTTTTTTTCGGGGGGGTTAGAAGATATAGTTGCAAGATATGGAATTCAGGGTAATGTAGGGCTTAAGGAATTTTTGGAAGAGAGCCATAAACATCACTATTTGGTAATAGGAGTCCATTTGGATGCACCTATTGCCCACAAAATTCCCTTTCAGTGGAAAGGGACCAGACATTTCGAGGATTTTCATTTTACCCAGGGTTGTGAAGTAGTGGGATCTTGGCTGGTGGTGGGTAAAGTTTTTTTACAAAACCCTAATGTTTTGCGACTACCAATGATGGGATATGCGGGTGTGGTGCAACCTACATCTCAAGCCGAGGAATAGGAGAAGTGCTTGGGAGTTTACAGAGGAGAGGAGGTGCAGGCAGACGTTGGGGTCACTAGATTTCAAGTAGAAGGGGGTACCTTTCGGGAGAAACACCATCATCAATTGGAAGGGCGACCTGGGTTGCTTGAATCTGAAGGGCCAGATGCTCACGAAAGCACGTTGGAGGGTGAGGAAGGAGGTAGGAGTGGGGTTGCAGGAAATAAGAGAAAGAAAGCTAAGTTTATAAGAAAGAAGAAGGAGAGCCCTTTTTGTGTTCTTGGGGTTGATATTCTTATAGACGAAGTTATGGATGTTGTAGAAACTATTCTAGTAGGTCGGGTAAAAGGGAGGAAATATTCGGCAAATTATATATCAGAATGGAAAACAAATGAATGATTAGAAGCAATGGGATACCTATCGAAGTAAAAACCCTAGCTCGGGGATGGTTTATGATTAAATTTCTAAAAAAGGAACCATTGGAATGGGTGATGAATCAGAATTGGAATTTCAGGAAAAGAACAATTTTATGGAAGAAGTGGACTCCATTATTTGATGCAAAAAGGGAGAAATTTGAGGAAACCTCGGTGTGCATAAAACTCCCGAGTCTGTCGGTTCCCTTCTGGATAGAATCAGCCTTTAAATTGATAGGGAACGCCCTGGGGCAGTTCCTGGAAGCGGATCAGTCATACCTTCAGACCATGGACTTGAGTGCTGCAACAATTCTGGTCAGATTAATCCTAAAGAAGGTCTATCAGAGCAGATACATATAAATTATAAGGACCTGGATTTTATGCATATGATTGACTATGAACACATGCCTTTTCACTGCCACCATTTCCATAAATATGGCCGCTTGGCCAAGGATTTTCCTCTAGGCCATTGTAGGAGAAGGAAGCAGAAGAGGTCGATCTGAATGCCAGAAAGGCCTCAAGAAGGAGAGGAGCCCATAGAATTTGATGGGGAATTGATGGAAGGAGTTGAAGGAGCAAGCAGGCAACAACCAGAAGAGGGTTCTCAAGACATGCAAACCAAGCCAAATAGTCCTATTGCTCCATTCCAAGAGGAGGAGGAGCCTCCAATTCTCTCCACTCTTCAAGAAGCTAAGGTCTCGGCACCTCAACAAGAGGGTACGATCCTGGACTCTTCCTACTCTCCCTGCACCTCTTTTTTTACTTCAATTTTCATTATTTCAAGGCCTGGTCCTTCTAGGTCAGTCAATATGGAAGCTATGCAAATGAACTCTGTGTTGAAGACTTTGGATAGAATCATAACCTCTATTCTCGATCTCCTCTCTGATGTTGCTATCATCATTCACCATTGACCTTCCCCCATCCCCCCCCCCTCCCTTGTCTTATCGAAAAACCCCCTTATAATCTAAGGTCCAAGGTGAAGAAGCCTATGCCTGATGAGGTGGTTGGAGGTCTGGGACCTCAGTCTATCTCGGTCAGCCCTAGGAAGATGAGGGGTCAGAAGTCGAACGTATAAAAAGAACAGGTTAGGGCTAAACTTGAAATTGTGGATGGGAAACAACTTTCTTTGTTAGGGGTGCTTAAAGAAGCACACACCCCCTCCCTGGGTTACCTATTATTATTCTCTCGTTCAATTGTAGGGGTTTTGCTAGTCAACTAAAAAAACTAGCACTTAGGGCTTTGATGAAGTCCTACGAGCCAGATGTTCTTATGCTTTAGGAGACTTTAAGGGTGGGGTAGGAAGTGGTTGGAGATTTGACCAGGATGTTTCCGGGTTGGTCCTTTCAAGTTGTGGATTCCCTTGGAAGCTCAGGGGGTCTAGCGATGGGTATAAAATATGGAAGATTGAAGGAGATTTCCTCCTAGGGTTTTGAAAATGCATTAGCAACGGAGGTCTATTCAAATGATCTCTGCCACCCCCTTTTTCTTGTTAATGTGTATGGCCCTTGTGTGGACAGGGTCCCTTTTTGGAACAAGTTATTCACTAAGTCATGCCTGAAAGACTCAAATCTCATTCTGGGAGGGGACTTGAACTTTTCCCTGGGGTTATCTGAAGCCTAGGGCCCCTCTATAGGAGCAGATCCCCTTAATAATTTTTTCCACAATAATATTGTTTCCTCTCACATGGTGGATGCTAACCTAATCAAACCCAGGCCCACATGGAGGAATGGAAGAGCGGGAGAGGAAAGGGTGGCCAAAAAACTAGATCGTTTCGTTATTAAAGAAGAGCTAGTAGCTCAATCCTGTATTTTTCGGCATTGGGTGGGGGAAGGGGATGTATCTGACCATTCACCCATTATTTTGGAAATTAAGGGTCCAAACAAGAAACCTGGATCGCCTTTCAAGTTCAAATCATCATGGCTCAAAGATGAGTCATACAATCAATTGTTCAAAGACATCTTGAGGAAGGGAGAGGAGGCTAGACATGGAAGTAAGAGCTAGCACTTTATGGAAAATCTCAAGAGGATGAAAAAGGCTACGTTGGAGTATGGAAAGGAAAAAAAACTAAGGGAAGAGGAAGCCTTATGGTTGATAAATGAAGAATTAGAGTACTTAGAGCAGCCGGAGGGTGTAGGTTATGACTCAATTGAAATGAGGGATAGAGTTAAGAGCCTTGAATCAGCAAGAAAGAAAATTTTATTTGAAAATGAAGAAAGGTGGCATCTTAAATGCAGGGAATTTGGCTATCAGTAGGGGATGAAAATATGAGTTTCTTCCAGAACTATGAAAAAGGTAGGAAAAATATAAATACCATCTGGGGGATGCAAACGGAGGAAGGGAGTACTGCTAGAAATTTCGAGGATGTTTCAAACTTGGGATGCAAACACTTCAAATCCTTATTCAAAGCCCCAACAGAGGCCTCAATATTCGAAGTGATCAGAGTGGCTTAGTTCTTCCCTAGATATGTTGAAGAAGAAGGGAATGATTTTATAATTGATCCAGTGTCAAAAGAGGAGGTGGAAGGGATTCTTAAGGCAATGCAGAAGGATAAGAGCCCTGGGCTAGATGGATGGACGGTGGAATTCTTTCAACACTTTTTTGAATCTTTGGGAGAGGATCTGCTCATGGTAGTAGAAGATTCAAGGATCATGGGTACCATCCATCAGCCCTTCAATTCCACGTTCCTTGCCCTAATCCCAAAAAAGGAGGACCCTAAATATTTTGAGGACTTTGGACCTATTTCTCTATGCACTTGCATTTACAAAATCATTGAAAAGGTGATTGCAACTCATCTAAAGCCTTTACTTTCAAAAAAAAATTATTTGGAACAATTTGGCTTTCTGGATGGAAGGAAAATACATGAGGTGGCGGGGGTGGCTCAGGAAACACTACACAGCTTGAAGAGAAGTAAGAAAAAAGGAGCCATAGTGAAAATTGACCTATCCAAGGCATATGACAGAATAAGATGGATGTATCTTCGCCTGCTCTTGACCCATATGGGTTTCAGGAATGATTTTATGAATTGGGTGATGGGGTGTATCACCACCACTAGTATTCCCATCCTGATCAATGGGGCTGCATCTCCCTTTTTCCAAGTTCAAAGGGGCCTTCACCAGAGATGCCGCTTATCTCCCCTCCTTTTCCTCCTTGCAATAGAAGGCCTAATTCAAATGATTCATGATGCAAAAAGAAAAGGTGAATTGAAAGGTATCAAAGTTGCAGTCAATATATCCATTACACATATGCTCTTCATAGATGATATCCTTATATTTAGTAATGGAAGCAGTGAAGACATTAGACAGATGAAATCAATGCTTGATCTCTTCCTAAAGGGTACAGGGTTAAGCAACAAAAGTAAAAAATCCTCCATAACCATGGAAGGGTCCACATGAGATGAAGCAGATAGAATCACATATGTGCTACCCTTTGAATTAAAAATAATCCATGACAGTTTCAAGTACCCGAGCTTCCATATAAAGTCAGACTCTTATAGAATCCAAGACTGGCACTGGCTTGTGGCAAAAATTGAGACCAGAATGAAGCACTAGAGCTTCAAATGGATGTCAGGGAGGCTTGTGTTGATCAAATAAATAGGTATGGCTATCCCTTTGTACTGGGCTACCATATCTTGCGTCCCGAAAAGTATTCCCTCTAAAATAAATAAACTATATAGCAGGTTCCTATGGGCAGGCTCAAAGACTGAACCTGTAATGTCGTGCGTGGCATGGGAGAAAGTTGCCAGACCAAAGGCCTGGAGAGGTTGGGGAATAAAGGAGCTCCCGTCCTTCACCCTCTCTCTAGAAGCAAAACTGGGATGGAGGCTTCTCACCCTGGAGAACTTATGGACATCTGTGATAAAAAGGAAATACATTTACCCTATGCCAATGGATGAATGGTTGCACCTACCTGCAAATAAGGTGAAAAGCGCTTCGATCATTTGGAAATCCATGCTGGCCTCAATTAAGACCATTGAACAAGGACTAGCATGGTATGTAGGGAATGGTGCATAGGTCAGGCTTGGATGGGACACGTGCGTGGGGTGCAGCGGTGGATATGCTCTCTCCAGAGAATTTCTTGATCATCTTGAAAATAGAGGTATCTGCACACTGAGTCATATTGAGAAGATTGATCAGTCAACCATTTGGAAACAAGCTTGGATGTCAGGAGAGGCCCTGCAACTTGAAGGAATATGGAGATAATAATGGCAAGGATATATCAACGAGCTTCACAAAACAAATGTTTGTATACAGGAGAGGTCAGACAAGCTTGGTTGGGTACACTCCCCCACGGGTTAGTACTCACTAAAATTTGGATACAAATGGTTAATGGATTAGAAAGGATGGGCGGAGCTAGAGTGGTGGTATAAGCCTATGTGGGAACTCCAAGGACTGGCAAAATTGAGACTCTTCTTTTGGTGCATATTACAGAATAAAGTTCCCTCCAGGGAAAATCTACAAAGAAGGGGTAAGATAGGCCCAGGTTGGTGCTTTCTGCGCAAATCTAACATGGAGTCTACTCAACACCTCTTTCTATCTTGTGAATTTAACATTATCTTATGGGATGGAACCTTGCAACTTCCAAACCTCTCCCAGGGATGGGAAGGTCCAACCATCTTGGAGGCTTGGAAAAATTGGCGGAATGAAGCCCCTAATGATCAGTTGAGGAATATCCCTCTTATTGTCACATAGGGTACCTGGGTAGCTAGGAACCGGATCATATTTAAAGACATCATGCTTCCAAGTGCTCTCCTAGCTTTAGAAGGGGCATCAATATATGAACAAATCCCTATTCCCAAGGAATCTCAGCAGGTCAGAATCATCAAAATGGAAGATATCAGGGGTGACATTCCGTGGCCCCATTTTGATGGGGCTTCTGACCCACAAAATAGGTGTGGGGTAGGGCTCACTATTCACCTCCCTTCTGGAAAGATCTACAAAGCTTCAGTTGGATTTGGAATTGGAACCAATAATTTCGCAACTCAAAGCCCTTCATTTACTTCTGTTCTGGCTTTCTCATCTTGAGCTAAGAGTAGCTCAGATCTTTGGTGACTCAATGAATATCATTAAATGGTTTAATGGAACACAAATATGCCTCAACTATATTTTGATTCCTTTATTAGAAGAGGTTCTGGTCTTAAAATCACTATTTAATAAAATCTCTTCTTGTCACATTTACAGGGAATGTAATAGTGATGTAGACTTCCTTTCTAAGGAGGGCCTACAACAAGCTATGGGGAACTGGGTAGCAAAAGAGTTTGATGAAGAATTGGTTCGAGACCTGGAACAACCTCCTTTTGCTTACTAAAATAATATTTATCCAGTCTTTATTTCTATTTTTTGTTTTTTTTTCTTTGAACTCATGACCCAAACTATATGTGTAATTCATAAAACATTCCTACACTCTACTTTTAACCCCACCTATCTCTGTTAAGGATTGTTTTCCTCTTGAGAGGAGATCTAGGAGATAACATTGGGGATTTTTTTCTATCTCATAAACTTTGTACATCTGGAATGGTGCCTACCACCCAAATGTTTTTTGTATGAATCTCAGTGACAAGCCTATTATTGACCCCTGTTTAGGGCAGTTTTTTCCTATCTCTATTAAGGATTGTTTTCCTCTTGAGAGGAGATCCAAGAGATAACGTGGGGGATTTTTGTCTATCTCATAAACTCTGTACATATGGAATGGTTCCTACCACCCAAATGTTTTTTGTATAAATCTTAGTGACAAGCCTATTATTGACCCCTCTTTAGGGCAGTTTTTTCCTATAAAGGAAAGCCCAAGGGCTGGAACATGCATACTTTCTGGAAAATTTTGACAAGGCTGGGGGAAACGGTAATAACGTGTTTTCCAAACAGCTAAAACTCCATGTTATTTTCTTTCAGCTATGGAGAAAAGGAAAACATGAAATTATTTGAATGCCATGTGCATATACTATGTAGCCTTTTATGATATTAATAGAAAGTTCGATTTTTCTTTTACGGGTTTTTTTTAATATAAATATAATAATTAAACAAATTCCTGTTAAATTTTAAAATTATCAAATTTATACAGATTAAATAAAACTCCCCAATAATGTAATTTAAAATTAGATTATAAGTTACTTATAATATTTTCCGCCTTCGAACAAAAATCTATTCACAAGTGCATCATTAAAACATGTGTTTTAAGATTCTATGCTCTAAAGTTCCAACCTTCTAAATCAATAGATGTATATAAACATATCTTGCTATTTACTATCACTTTTATTTTGCACAATGATCCAGATTTATGCAGAAACACAATAAAATATAGAAATAGACATAAACATAGAGATGCAGCGGAAATAATACTTCATTTCACTAATATCAAATAACAGAAACATGCTTACAAACATAATGGAAATAAGCTAGCTAGGGTGCTGGTGGTTTATCTCTTCGAAGAGATATGGCAGCTACAGGCCTCTAAATTGTGTTAAAATGAGGCTCGAAGGCCTATTTATAGTTGAGAAACAATAGAAAAACCTTAACATCCAAAAACCTAACCCTAGGAGATGAAGCGCCAAAACTGTGGGCCCTGTTTGGGTAAGTTGGTACATCAATATTCTCGGGGACGTAACTTTGGCATACGATCTCAGTTTGATGTGCTCGATACCTCGTTAGAAAGATATATTCAAGGAATACAACTTTTGAGTGAGCAACATCAGTTTATAGAACCATGTTGCTCCCGGTTTTCCCCAAAAACGTCGTTTAGGGCCTCAAAATGGCTACGGAAGTTCAGGACCCAAAAAACTACTAAAAATAGTAAGTTGTGTTGAAACTGAAAAAATTAAAGAACTGATGGTGGGGGTTCAAATGGAATAGGTGGGTGGCCATGAATATCCACCTGGATCACAAAATTAATCCAAATAAAAAAGGAACATCCTATTTATTATTATTTATTATGATCACCCCAACAGATATTACGCATTGGGTTTTAGGATGAACACCTATTAACTTGGTCAAATATGTTAAATAAATTTCATATTAACAAAAGTGAAACTTTACAAATTGATTTTTTATTTTTTGCAATTTTTTTTTTAATATTTATCTCTAATGCTATTGGTGTTGAGATTCAACAAGATGATGGAGCTTAGTGAAAATCAGTCGCATTCACTAAGTGGGCCTGTGGGCTATTTTTTGGTGCAAGTCTATTTTTAGACATGGTGATCATATTTCAGAAGTTGCAGGATGCTATTTGTGGATGGTTGGTCAAGTTGTAAAAATAGATGAAATTCTATTTTTAGAATAATGGGTGAAGTATATTTATAGATCATTGATCTAAAAATAGATGCATGTTGATTATTATTAGCCCTTAATAATAATCAGACAATAAACATCAACTTATTCTCTTGGAGCACTTAATTTCAGTGTACAGATTTGGAAAATTAGTGGGCTAAAGGAATTACGCAATTCCTAGGGTTAACTAGTGGTTCATGCATGGAGGACTCAGTTAGAACTGAAGTGGCAAAGTTATGACAGAGTTGGAAGAGTAGTTCATGGAGTTGTATTTAGTTTAACTCAGTTAAAGTGAGTTAAACTCAGTTGAGCTAGTTGTATCTAGTCTAACTAAATGATACACTAGTGAGAGTGGAGTGAATTAATTAGTTAATTAATTCACAAATAATAACTCATTAATCAACTGAACAAAAAAACAGTTAACTACAGTGCATGTCAGTTCCAGTGGAGAGGTAGGTGAAAGGGTGAGATGGACTATCTGTTGTGACTATAGTGATGCATTGATTTCACAACAAACACATTGGAGTTTCCAATGAGGATGGTGTAGTCAAGGCCAGGGTAATTCGAATTCATTCAGAGCTATTCTTCAGCAGGGATTGTGCAGTGGAGGCAGACTATCAGGTGGCAAGAAATCAGTGCATGGATTTGCATATTTCTTCATGTTAGTGTGTGACGATTGATTGTACTGAGAGCTTGATGTACTAAGCTTTTTATGAGATTTTTACATGATCTCCATGATACATAATATATGATAGTTGGGGTTTTCAGCTTCAGGCTTTCTCATTAAACAACTGTGTTATGTGCAATTGTTTTTATTGCTTCGTGTGTTTGCAATTGAGTTTATAATTTTTGCAAAAGATTAACAGTGGAAGGATTCTATATTTAGAAAGAATATAAATATTCTTATATCAGGAGAATTTGGATATATAATGCATATGTTATATAATTTCTACATGGTATCAGAGGAGTGTTAATTCTTGAATATTGAAATTGTGAAGAATTGTTGAGTTTGTGCTAGTGGACAATTCAAATTTGCTGCAGAAAATTCTTGCTGCCACAGTTGAGTATTCATTGAAATGTCTTTCAATGGGTTGCGATTGGAGTATGCCCTTGATGGAAGCTCGAATTACATAGCCTGTAAGGACAGGATGGAGGCAGTGCTAAAAGATAATCGACTGAAGCAGTTCATCGATAGCGATGTTCCTAAGCCAGATTCTAGTGATGTTGTAGGACTTGACGCATGGCAAAAGAAGGTAGCAAAGACAAGAATAATTCTATTGGAAGGTGTGAAGGACCATATTGTGTCCAGACTTCATGGGAAAGCCACTCCATTTTCAATGTGGAAGGCTTTGACAGATTTTTTCCAAAGCAGAAGTGACCAATGGAAGTTGGCGCTGAAAGACAAGCTCAGAAAAATAAAAATGGAGAAGGGCGACAATATTCCAAAATATCTCATGAAGTTTTTCCACTATAAGGATGAACTTGGAAGTGTGGGGATTACTGTTGATGATGAAGACTTGGTGAGCTTGGCTCTCCTTGGGCCTCCGAAGAGTTGGCATAGATATGAAGACTCTGTCAATGGACAGGAGAAACTGTCAGGATGGGAGCGACTTTGGTCATATCTTGTGTAGGAGGAGATAAGGCGAAGTACCAGGGATGTTTCTTCATCAAAGAATGAATATGAAGAGAATTTCACTTTGGCTGCCAAAGAAAGGAAAGGGAAGGGGAAGAAATTCCCTTCAAAATCCGAGGCTAAAGGCAAGAAGCAGGATTTGTCCAAAGTGAAGTGTTTTCACTATCACGAACATGGGCATTTCACCAATAACTACCCACAGAAGAAGAAGAACAAGAAGGTTGCTTGAGATGCAGTGGGTGAGGCCTTAGCCTCACAATTTGAACATTATTTCTCCTTGATCGCATGCTTGGTTTCAAGCACAATGGGATCGATGTGGTATCTTGATAGTTGTGCGTCTTTCCATATGACAAGAGACAAGGAGTTGTTTAGTGATCTGGAGGAGAAGGACCTCCAAATGCATATAGATATGGGCGACGATGGTCGATACAATGCTACTAGAATTGGTACCATTACCTTTGAGAGGGATTCAGGTAATCCATTTCTATTGAAAGATGTTATGCATGTTCCAGGTCTGAAGAAGAACTTGGTCTCGGTCGCAATGTTGGAAGACAAAGGTTATGACATTGTTTTCAGTGAGGGAAAAGTCTTCCTTCGACATAAAACAACGGGTCAAACCAAGAAGATAGGGATTTGAGTTAAGAATCTCTAAAAGCTAGAGGTAGATGGCTACACTGCAATGATGGGCAAAGCAGAAGAGTTGGTGAGTCGGGATGAGGGAAAATTATGGCACAGGAGATTGGGCCATCTTCACCGTGGCGCTTTGAATATTTTGTAGCAGATTTCTATTGGACTTCTTAAGGGTACTCTTGCACATTCAGATCAGTGCAACAGATGTACTATGGCTAAGTTTGTGAATACCACCTTTCATGAGAAGGAGAACCATGCTTCGATGATCTTGGAGAGAATTCACATAGACATGTATGGACCTTTCTCGGTTGCTTCAACAACAAAACACAGGTATTATGTTATTTTTTTTTATGACTATTCTCGTAGATGCTAGATCTTCTTCATGCAGAATAAGAGAAAAACATTCTCAAAGTTCTGTGAGTTTAAAGCATTGGTGGAGAAGGAGTCGGGGAAGCAAGTGAAGGCTCTACAGAGCGATAATGGTGGTGAATATATCTCGGGTGAATTCAAAGACTTCTGTAGAAAAGAAGGAATTCGAAGAGAACTCATATCACCTCATAACCCACAGCAGAATGGGGTCGCGAAGAGGAAGAACAGAATGATCGTGGGTGTTGCACGAGCTATGCTGCATGACCAGGGCCTACCGATGCACTTGTGGGCGGAAGCATGCAACACTGTGTTTTATGTGCAAAATCGTTGTCCTCATAGAGTACTTAGCATGAGTACACCTGAACAAGCTTTTACTGGTAAGAAGCCTGATATTTCTCATTTGAATATTTTTGGCTCATCTGTTTACATTCATGTGACAAAGGACGCCAGGAAGAAGCTGGAGCCGACTGCAGAAGTTGGGATATTTGTGGGGTACACAGAAACACCCCATAATTATCGTGTGTATTTTCCAAACAATCGAATGACTATGGTGCGACAAGATATAAAATTCAATGAGGTGAAAGACATGAAGTTGTCGCTTGAGAGGGAGCTACACTTGCATGCAGAGGAGGAACTTCTTGTTCCCAAAGATGAGCATCTAGATGTGGATCAACCAGAAGAGGATATTCATGGAGTGGAGGAGTCCACTCATGCAAAACCAAACATCAGACAAGGCAAAAAGCGTACCACAGAAGCTGAGAGACTAAAGCTTGATGCGGCACAGAATGTAGGAGTCCCTACATCAAAGCATAGATAGAGACAATCCCATGACCGATTTACTAGACACATGGCTCTTATGAGCAAGTGTGTCGTGACAGAGCCATATTCTTTCGAAGAAGCAGTGCAGAAGCCCACATGGGTAGATGCCATGGTGGAGGAGTATGACTCCATTGTCAGAAACAGTGCTTGGGAGATTGTTCCAAGGCCGGTGGGTAAATCAGTTGTAGGATCAAGATGGATCTACAAGGTAAAGCAAGCTACTGATGGGAGCATCGATAAGTATAAGGCAAGATTTGTTGCCCGAGGCTTCTCACAGATCGAGGGGATTGACTATGAAGAAACCTTTGCACCTATCTCATGGTATTCTTCCATAAGGACCATCCTTTCTCTCTCAGCGTAGATGGGTTGGCACATTCATCAGATGGATGTGAAGACTATGTTCCTTAATGGGATCATTGAGGAAGAAGTGTACATTAAGAAACTTGAAGGATTTGAAATCTTCAACAAAGAGTCACATGTGTGTAGGCTCAGAAGAGTGTTGCATGGGCTAAAACAAGCACCTCGTGCTTGGTACACTCGGATCGACAACTATTTCACCGGACTTGGCTTCACCAAGAGTGAGGCGGATGCAAACCTGTATCAAATTGTGGTGGAGGGTAAGCTTTTAATCATTGCTCTTTATGTTGATGATTTAATACTAATGGGTGATGAGAAACTGATACACTCATGCAGGGTAGATCTTGCAAAGGAGTTTGAGATGAAGGATTTGGGCCTCCTTCATTATTTCCTTGGATTGAAAATATGGCAGTGGGAAGGTGAACTATTTGTGTCTCAAGGCAAGTATGCCTAGGAGATACTAGAGAAGTTTCACATGTAAGGCTGCAAGCCTATTGACACTCCTCTTCCAGGAAATTGGAGGAAAGAGGATGCTACATCGGCAGAGGTAGTGGATGCTACTGTTTATCGACAGTTGGTGGGTTCGCTCATGTATTTAGTTAATACAAGACCAGACATATGCTATGAAGTGAACCAGCTTTCAAAAGCAATGGTTAAGCCTACCAAGCTCTTTTGGAAGGCATGCAAGCATGTCCTGAGGTATCTCAGGGGCACATCTGGGTATGGCTTATGGTACAGACAGATGGATGAGGTGAAGTTGCATGGCTTCACCGATGCAGATTGGGTAGGCAGCCCAACAAATAGAAAGAGCACATCAGGAGGAATTTTCAGTATTGGATCTACAATAGTTTCTTGGTACAGTAGGAAAAAAATATCTGTGGCACTCAGTTCAGTGGAAGCAGAATACATGGCAGCAAGTCAAGCTACATGTGAGGCTATCTGGATGAGGAAGATTCTGGTTGGTTTGTTCGGTTCACATTTAGATCCTACAGTGATACATTGTGATAATCAATGTTGCATTAAACTCTCTATTAATACTTTGTTTCATGATAGATCTAAACATATTGATATCCGATATCATCATATCAGAGATTGTGTGCAGCGGAAGATCATGTTGCTTCAGTACATTCCTACGGAAGATCAAGATGTAGATATTCTGACCAAGGCGCTCACCAGGAGCAAATTTGAATCCCATAGAGGTAGGATCGGGGTGAAGGATAATACATATCTTGTTGAGAGGGAGTGTTGAGATTCAACAAGATGATGGAGCTTAGTGAAAATTAGTCGCCTTCACTAAGTGGGCCCACAGACTATTTTTAGGTGCAAGTCTATTTTTAGACTATGTCTATTTTTAGACATGGTGATCATATTTCAGAAGTTATAGGATGCTATTTGTGGATGGTTGGTGAAGTTGGAAAAATAGATGAAATTCTATTTTTAGAATATTGGGTGAAGTCTATTTATAGATCATCGATCTAAAAATAGAGGTGTCGATTATTATTAGCTATTAATAACAATCCGATAATAAACAACAACTTATTCCCTTGGAGCACTTAATTTCAGTGAACAGATTTGGAAATTCAGTGGGCTGAAGGAATTATGCAATTACTAGGGTTTACTGGTGGTTCATGCATGGAGGACTCAGTTAGAACTGAAGTGGCAAAGTTATGACAGAGTTGGAAGAGTATTTCATGGAGTTGTATTCGGTTTAACTCAGGTTAAAGTGAGTTAAACTCAGTTGAGCTAGTTGTATCTAGTCTAACTGAATGATACACTAGTGAGAGTGGAGTGAATTAATTATTTAATTAATTCACAAATAATAAATCATTAATCAACTAAACAAATACAACAGTTAACTATAGTGCATGTCATTTCCAGTGGAGACTCAGTGGAGAGGTAGGTGAAAGGGTGAGATGGACTATCCGGTGTGACTATAGTGATACATTGATTGCACCACACACACATTGGAGCTGCCAATGAGGATTGCGCAATCAAGGCAAGGGTAATTCGAATTCATACAGAGCTATTCTTCAACAGGGATTGCGCAGTGGAGGCAAGCTATCAGGTGGCAAGAAATTAGTGCATGGATTTGCAGATTTCTTCATGTTAGTGTGTGACGATTGATTGTACTGAGAGCTGATGTACTAAGCTTTGTATGAAATTTTTACATGATCTCCATGATACATAATATATGATTATAGTTGGGGTTTTCAGCTTCAGGCTTTCCTGTTAAACAACTGTGTTATGTGCGACTGTTTTTATTGCTTCATGTGTTTGCAATTGAGTTTATAATTTCCACAAAAGATTAATAGTGGAAGGATTCTGTATTTAGCAATAAGATAAATATTTTTAGATTAGGAGAATATGGATATATAATGCATATGCTATATAATTTCTACAATTGGCTATGAATATAAACATGTGATTGGGCCATGCCTCGTAATACATGATTTTGATAGTGTCATATTTATGATGCAATTAATATACAATTCAATTTTTAAATTAAATTCTCATAAAATACATAAAAACTCTAAACCAGGTAAATTATAGGCTCTCTCATTAACAATTGTAAAGCGATCTATTGCAAGTTGCCTTTTCATACCATATCACAACAACTCAATTATGTTTTCATACTATATCATAACACCTGCATTTGGCCAGAAGAGGTTCCTTAGAATGGGAAGCGTACAAGTTGTTGCCAGCTCATTAATAACATTGATTTTGAATACTGAAAACAAGATTCATATACTGTGATTTAATTTTAAATTCGTTATAATAAGAGATTTGAATGGTTTGAATCTCAATGTCAAGCGTGTAAGATAGATTTTTATTTATACCCATTAACTCGAATTATACCAACCTATTTTATGCTATAAAATATGATTTTGGTTATCAATATCATCATTTCATAAGGTTTTCCATTTTGAAAATGGAGCTCATCCAAATATATTTTAACGTTGTTAGATCTAAGACTTTGTGATCCATAATTTAGAAAAATGTGTCTTTTGGATTAATCACATCATTAGGATTTGGTCGACGTTTCGAACCAACTAACGTGGTTCATTGTCTTGAGGTTGAACCACATTAGTTGGTTTGAAACGTCCGCCAAATCCTAATGATGTGATTAATCGGAAAGACATTTTTCTATATTTTAACGTTGTCATTTCAAGTGGTCTTCCCAAACTCAATTTGATAATGTGATTCTTCACAAACTTTCTCAATTTAAAATTACATGTCAATACCACAAGAAAATAATATAGTTTCAATAGAGATCAAGGTTAATGCCAAATAGCATATAAGCTATCAAACCATTCAAATACATTATAAGAATAAGTATCTTCTTTTAATAATAAATTTAAGGTTGAAAGAAAAGCTATAAAATACTTTAAATATTTAAAAACATTGTTGTCTTATTATTTTTTATTTAAATGTATTTATTAGTTAAAATTTTATAATTACTATTTTATATTTTATTATATTTTTATTA
Organism: Pinus albicaulis; assembly: GCA_034641835.2. Classification (NCBI taxonomy): domain Eukaryota; kingdom Viridiplantae; phylum Streptophyta; class Pinopsida; order Pinales; family Pinaceae; genus Pinus; species Pinus albicaulis. The sequence continues at coordinate 1,722,352,142 of CM076580.1, forward strand.
TTAATAATTGAAAATTTTAATATTAAATAAATAAAAATTGTATAATTGTAATTTTTATTATTGATGAAATATTTATATTTTTATTGTTTTTTAATTTAATTCAGCTATACTTAATTTAAAATTTAAGAGGGCTAGCTACTATAGCATTTATTTAAAGTGGTTGCATCTTCAAATATATGTGCACATACCTAATTGTTAAAAAAACAATTTTAACAAAATAAAATTTCTTACACAAAATTTTACTTTATTTTCACAAAAAAATTATCTTATGTAAATCAATTTTTTTTTAAGAGATGTGTAACATTTCAAATAGTATTTTAATTTAAATAATAAATTAATTTATATTATTTTGTCTATGCAAGCTACACAATGGGTTTTAGGTTGACCATCTATTAATTTGGTTAAACATTTTAAATAATTTTCAATTTAATAAAATGAAATTTGACAAAAAAAAAAAATTGGAAATTACAAATAACAAAATTACCTCAACTTACTGATCAATAAATTCTAAATTGACCAATTCTAAACCTTAACACTAAGTAGAATTCAATAACTTCAGAATAATGTCTTTCGGATTAATCACATAATAAGGATTTGGTCCTTTATCCGAAAGACATTATTCTACGTTATGGATCACAAAAGTCTTAGGTCTAACATTTTTACTTCAATTTAATTACATTTAAACTAAGGTACATACACTATCTACTAATGGTGATGATGATGGTGATGGTTAACGTCCACTGAGACCAATCTTTGGTCTATCGGACCTAAAGAAAAGAGTTATTTAATTTGATTTAAGATTTTATTCCTATGCTCAAAAAGCTTGGAGAGAAGCCTCCCCAACTCACTATAATTTTGACATCTTAAAAGGCTAGGAAGGTCAGTATTGCAACAAAGATTATGAAATTGAGCTCTAATGTGATTGTACGCGGGGCGCTCTAAGAGGAAGTGATTTTCATCCTCGATGTTCATATTCTCACAGAGATGGCAGATCCTTTCCTTATTTTAATTATATTTTAAACTCAATTAATAAATATTGAAATACATGTATCTATTAGAGTCAATGCACAAATATATAAAATTTATTTCATATCATAATTACAACCCACAACCCACCCCTTAAAACTGTAGTTTTTGTGCCCGGTTTGATGATCCACAACCTTTGTAAATAGGGTTTGTCCACTATTCTCAACTTCAAGAAGCTTCCATCAAGTGTAGGGCATATATACCTTCTAATTATTTCTACCAAAGTCTGTGCTCTTTATCAACATCGAAATTTCCAATACCTATCGTTGGTTAATATAGCATACGTCGTACTCTAAAATATGGTGGAAACTTCGACGTTAAAAAATATCGCATACTTTACTTTGAAATGTTTCGCGTGGTCATGGGGATTAGTATTGTTGTCGAAATGGTTTTACCATGCTCTCGCAAAACCAAATGGTGGGAGTAGTTATATATGATATAATTTTATTAGTAAATATGATTGATATATATATTGATTAATATGGTTTTTATATTTTGATTAGTATATAAAAGGTGACAAATCTTATTGATATATCAACCACATTTATTAATGTGGTTGTGTTTGTTGACAACTCATGTGTGGGGTGGATTTGTTTATTATGATTGACCAAGATTGAAGATGGTTGACTAAGAATGATAACGATTGAATGAGGTTAACAATGGTCAAAAATTAATGTAACAATGTATTAAAGTTACATCCGCCTAACAATGTTACATTATTGTTGACCATCGTTACATTTTTAAATTAATGTTGACCATGGTTGATCACTTAGTGATGTTACATTCATGTTTATTTTAATGTTACAAAAATGTTTGCGTTAATGGTTGAAGTGGGTTAACCTTCTTCTTATATTAGAATAGTGAAGTGTCAAAACCTTGTAAAATGTTTTGATAACAAATTTCTCCAACAAATTGAGGTGTTAATGGATAGATAGGAACTTTTGGGATGAGGATGGTGCAGTTTGACAATTGAAGTGGGTTAACGGGGTTGACCATGATTGAAGAGTGTCAACCATTATTGGTCAAGGAAAGCCATGGTTGACTTTAGTTGACCATGATTGACAATGAATACCATAGTTAACCTTGGTTGACCATGGTTACATTATTACATTAATGTTGATCATGGTTGATCATGGTTGATGTTATATTAATGTTATAAAAATGGTTACATTAATGGTTGAAGTGGGTTGACGAGGTTAATGATGGTTGAAGAGAGTCAACCATGTTAGTCGAGGTAGACCATGGATAACCTCATTTGAACATAATTGACAATGATTACCATGGTTGACCTAAATTTAGCATGATTGACGATGATTACCATGGTTGACCAAGGATTAAAGAGAAGATTATGGTTGACCTCGATTTACCATGGTTAACCATGATTAATGAGGTTGACCAAGGTTGAAGAGTGTTAAATATAGATGAACATGGTTGACTGAGTTTGAACATGGTCTACTATAAATATAACAATGTATTTATGTTACATTAATCTAACAATATAACATTAATGTTGATAATTATTACATCGTTACATTAATGTAGACCATGATTAATCATATTCAACCATGGTTAATGTTATATTAATATTACAAAAATTGTTTCATTAATTGTTGAGGGGGGTTGACAAGGTTGACCATAGTTGTTTGATTATGGTTGAGGGTTGAGAAGGTTGATCGTAGTTGGTTATGGTCGGTCGATTATGGTTGGCTATGGTTACCAAGGTTGACCAAGCATAGAAATGTTATGGTTGACTTTGGTTTACCATGGTTGACCTTAGCTAAGAATTATAAACCATGGTTGATCATGATTATCATGGTTGACCAGAGATGAAGATGATAAGAAGAGAAAATTTTAGGGTCTAATATTCGCAGGTGGGCTAATTTTCCATATTTTTCCAAAAAAAAATTTGCCAATCTCCCTTTATTCTAAAAATAATTTGCCCAAATTTTGTAGAATAAAAGTATTTTACCTTGAAAATTGCCAAAATTTTATATAGAATAATATAAAGTAATTAGAAATCTAAATATTAAAAAAAAAAATTAAAAAACATTAGACATTTTACAATTTCCATATTATGGAGTAGTATTATTCGCCAGAGTTTCTAAACTTTAAAATAAACTTCCATCATTCAAATTTTCCCTGAGGATAAGTAATGGTGGAGTAAGCATGGCCATATAAACCATTGTTGGGCATGGTGTCTATGGTTGACTACGGTTAGGCATGGATGACCAGGAGCCATATGTACTCATAACATATCCATGGTCATACATTCTTTACTTTAAATAGATCTAAATCACCATGGTTGACCATTGTTTACCTGGTTTGACAATGACTAAACATGGTAGGTAGAGCTTGATGACCATGTTTGACTAAGGTTGAGCTTGTTTAACCATGGTGTAACTTATTAGACCAAGGAAGACTATGTTCAACTATGGGTGATTGTGGGGAACATGTTTGACTGTGGCTGTCAATGTTTGACTATAAATGACTATGGTTTCAGACCATGTGGGCTATGGTTGGACATGGCTGACCATGGTTGATTATGGTGACCATGTTAACCATGGCCAAGCATCCTTTAAACAAATTCATTGTGGTTGACCATGTTATCTAGAGGTGTTTATGGTAGATATAGATGAAAATGTTAACCTCTTAAACCATGGTCAAACTTGGCTGGCCATGGTGACCATGGTTGACTATAGTTGAGATGGTTTGACCATGGTTGAACTTCTTGTCCATGTTTGACCATGGTGAGCATGTTTTCCCATCACTAAGCTTATTTTACCATGATTAACTATGGTCACATATTATTTACCATGAGTGAGCATGGTTTTCAACATGTAGCTATAGATGACTATGGTTAATCATTTTTTTATTAGGATTGACCATGTTCAACCATAAATATAATATTGTATTTATGTGACATTAATATAATAATGTAACACTAATGTTGACAATTATTACATTGTTATTGTTGTAACCTATTTTTTCCAGCTAGAAAGTTTCAAAAGAAGATGTTGAGTCTTTAAATTTCTTGTTGCCTTGTAAGAAAAGACAATATTCTCGTTAAGACTTGTGATATTAGATGGAAAAGAACACTAAGCCTTTTGCCAAAATATTTACCAAACATGTTATTTCATTGAATTATTAAACTATAGGATGAGATTTTGATTAGCATATTACGCTCTCACATAATGGAGGTGGCATATTTCACTTGAAAATAGAATATACAAGCAAGGCACAAAGTCCTCTAGCTACATAGCTCAAACAATTGCAAGAGGGGTTAATTTTCGAATTCAAAAAATTAGCAATGTGTTCTACAAGGAATTTTTGGAATCAAATATAAAATTAAAATCTTTGAGGATTACCATATCACACTTCCAAAGTGTGTTATGCCTCATGCAAAGGTTTGAAAAAAATGTGTATTTTGGATTGCGTCTCATTGACCGTATTCGCTGTTAGGCAAAGTATACATTCATTTGTTGGATTTCTATACGTTGTGTGAGAATCTCCTTTGACAACACCGATTTTATTTATAGTAGTTGATAGCGATGATATCTGCATTTTTGTACATTCCATTTCAAAATTATGACCATGGTCTACTTCGATGGGTGTTGCTTGAATATAGGGAGCAAAGATCACATCCACAGAAAAATGCAGACATCTCCAGGGCATTAATTTCGGGCTCATGTTTTGCACAAATCGTGATGAATTCTAAAAGTCCGCGATCTGGGTTTTTAGCAAAATACCCCCAATTGACTCGAGCATAATAATTTTCCAAAAACTTGGATTGTTCTAAGAGATATTTCCAATTCCTAAGGAAGGTATATGCCTAGATATTTAGTGCAGGGGAAATTTAGGTGTGTGTTGCAAGAAATTCGATGTGTTGGGAGTTGTCTTTGTCTACGAATTCAATTGTTGTCATGGGGACATGGTATTATGATGGGCATGAGAATTCTCATACTGACTATCCTATTACTGATCTTTTGCAAATGATGGGTCGTGCCAGTATATTTATGCTTGATAATGTTGGGAAATGTATGATTTTATGCCATGCAACCCATTGTAGCAGTTCGATTCTCGGGTAATGAGGTTATTGTTCCAGTTTCATTTTGGGTAAACTATTATAAAATAGCTCGGTTAGCAGTGAATCGAAAATGATATGGAATTTAATGACAATTACCTTGCTGAGGCTATATTTAAATGATGGAAAGACATTACAAATATTTGATTCCAAGAAACTCTTCATGGTGTTACGAAACTAATGGTTCATAAAGATAAAGGCTCCCTAGTGTGATGCTTCCCAATATCATTGATATTTTTGAATATAAATCTGGATCAACGACCTTACATATTTATATTTTTGAATATAAAGGGAAAGCAAAGATATTTTCTTGCCTATTATTTGTTGAAATTTCTGAGCAATTCCTTATCCTTAACACACAGAGGAAATAAAATTCCTCAACTCAACATAGATATTTAATTAAAAATGAGGACAGAGAGATGGCATAACAACTTCTATTTCATTAAGAAAAAAAACTTTGTTATAAGATGAAATTCTTCAGAACTGCAGCGTTATGGATTTACAAAAAAAAACCTTCTGTTGCTACAAAACACAAGTCTTCAACTTCTAGCATATGTTGCTACACACACAGTTTTCTTATAAAACTCATTTTAATTGCCCTCACCATTTTTTTCTATTTTTTGCTACTCACACAGTGCTCTCTAGCTTTGTTTTCTGCCTTCGGGCTTTTTCTCACAATACACTGCTGTACTGCTCTCTATTTCTTTTAATACACAACCACACTCTTTTTTTTGATGTGCACAACATATTACATTATATATAAATATATATTATAAATATTCCATATATATATATATATATATATATATATATATATATATATATATCAAAATATATATAACCAAACTTTAAAACAAAACATAAACGTTATGTTGCGTCTCTTATAAAAACATAAACCAAAGTTAAAAATCAAAATGTGCCACGGTAAAATGTAAATAATAAAAAAATTAAATCAAACATTCCTTTATAATTTCCGTGGGGTGCTTGGAAAACATTCATTCCAGCTCTCTTACCCCCACGGAATGGCTTTTAGTTGATTCGAAGAAGCAATGACATCACCATCTCCGGTGGGTCATCTTCTCCTTTTCTCCTCAAGCTTGCTGCCCCCCCTGGAATGTGTTGGTTGCAAAATCAATTCAAATTAAATGTGGTTGGTGCGGAATTCATTGCTGGTGGTTGAGTGGATACGAAACTTGAAGTTGCGTGCAAGTTCAAAACCTGGAGATTTCTGCCACTGTCTTTCAATCCCATCAAAAATTAAGTTTTCATCTTTTTGATTCTGCCTGCGTCCTTCTCCATCAGGGTTTAATTCTCCTTGTCCTTTTGTTGTCTGCGGGCAGTTGGCATTAATATTCCAACACTCCCCCTTAATTTCAACTCCAGGGTTTTCTTCCATACCCAGACATTTTCTTAAGTAATTAAAACTTTTTTTCCCTAATGGTTTTGTCAGTATATCAGCAAACTGTTCTTCTGTTCTACAATGTTGTAAAACAATTTCTCTATTGCTCACTAATTCTCTGATGTAGTGATACTTGGCATCAATGTGTTTTGTTCTCTTGTGAAACTCCGAATTCTTTAATAATGCTATTGCTGAGTTATTATCACAATAAATTGTTGTGCCTTTTACCTGTTCATGACACGAACTCCTCAAAATTCTCCTCATCCAAACTTCTTGACACACTGTTGCTATAGCTGCCACATACTCTTCCTCCGCTGTAGATAAAGCAACAATTGGTTGGTTCTTAGAAGCCCATGAAATGGCTCCTAAACCCATATGAAAAGCATAACCAGAGGTGCTTTTCCGGTCATCTATACTTCCAGCCCAATCACTGTCAATATATCCAATCAATTCAGAATTTTCTATAATGGTATATAAAATTCCATACCTCTTTGTTCCTTTCACATACCTCAGAATTCTTTTTGCTGCTTGCTAATGTGCCTCCTTTGGCCTTTCCATAAATCTGGAAATTAAACTCATAGCATGCATAATATCCGGCTTAGTTGCAGTCAAATACATGAGGCTGCCAACTATGCTCTTATATAAACTTGGATCAATATCCTTGCTGTTGTTTTCTTTGTTGAGTTTCAATCCCATCACTGTAGGAGTAATTGCTGCCTTGCAATCCTGCATATTAAATATTTCCAAAACTTCATTCACATACTTTGCTTGAGAAATAAAAATTTTATTTTCATTTTTCTCTACTTCTATTCCTAAGAAGTATCTCAACAATCCCATGTCAGTCATCTCAAATTTATCCTTCATGACAGATTTAAAATTATTAATGAGTTAAGAATCATTACCTGTGAATATAACATCATCAACATACAAAAAAACAATGAGCATCTTACCATCTTTCTCCTTGATGTATAATGTGGGTTCTCCTTCACATTTCTCAAACCCATTTTCCAGTAGATTATCCTACTATACCATGCTCTTGGTGCTTGCTTCAGCCCATATAGAGCTTTTTTCAATCTATAAACTTTGTGCTCTTGGCCTACTTTCTCATAGCCCAGAGTTTTTCAACGTAAACCTCTTCCATCAATACTCCATTTAAGAATGCTGATTTCACATCCATTTGGTAGACTTTCCACTTGTGTTGTGTTGCTATGGACAACACTGCTCTTACTGTTTCCATTCTTGCAACCGGTGAGAAAGTTTCCTCATAATCTCTTCCTTGTTGTTGCTTGTATCCTTTGACAACAAGTCTGGATTTGTGCCTTTAAATCTTGCCTTCAACATTGCTCTTGGTTTTATAAACCCATTTAACTCCAATTACTTCTTTACCTTTTGGGAGATCAACTAATTCTCATGTTTTATTTTTCTCGATGGATTTCATTTCTTCATCCATAGTATCTATCCATTTCTTATCTTTTACGGCTTCTTCAAAATGAATAGGATCATCTACATGGAAATACAATGCAAATAAAGATTTCATACCTTCATTTGCTACCTCTTTCTCATAAATATCATTCAAATTTCTGAATTTGGTTCATCTTTCACTTGGTGTGTTGTGGAAAATTTTGTCACCCCCTAGAGAGAGTCTAGAGTTGCCATAGACCAGTGCCTAGGACATATTAATATAGTAAGGAGCTCTTCATATAGCTTGGGTTGTCAATCCAAAAGCTCACTTACTATCTCTTGTAAAAAAAGGAAATAAGTTTTGAATGGGACCAAATTCTCTTAGAAGCTGACACAAAGATAAGAATAGTGTAGGGACATCATGTAAAACTCCAATACAAAGGCATCAGACAGTTAAAAGACAGCTTACTGTAAAAAGGGCCAGTTCAAATAATATATCACAAAAATCAAATATCAGAGAGTGGGTGCAGTGAAGAGAAATACAGAAGATATTAGTTAACATGAGACTGATACCCAGATACACAACAGAACCACATAAGGGCATATTAATTTATGAATCCTTATATGACAATGGCGTTTTAAAAGCACCTTCCTCAGGTAACTAATATAGCAGAAAATATGGAAAAGATGAACATGGAACAGTATATCATGACTAGGCCTATTTAAAGCGCTTGACTAATTCCAGAAAGGGCACCAACAAGGATGAATCCTTACTACAAACTAGTGAGCCACTCGCATTCTAGAACATGATACAAGAAGATAAATAGCATGAAATGAGATATTGTATTAACACATAAGAGAAAAATACATACTGTGAGATACCAAAGACCAGAATCCTCAATACAGTTATAACTCCTCCTCACTGAGACCCTACGGGCTCTGAACCTTCATACATAAATATTACAAAATGTATACAAAAGCCTTTTCACTGTACAATTTGCTGATAGAAATCTGGAACCCTTACAATGTCTTCTTTTCGGGCCTTTATAGAAAAGATAGAGAATTCTAGAGGAGGAGGTAGATGAAGCACATTTAATGACTTAATTTGAATAAAATGGCGGAAAACATTCGCACCCACTCTATGGATGACTAACTATAAATGACTGTACTTTACAATCTGTCTATAGAAATAAATGCTGGGAGATCAAAATCTCCTTATATACAAGACACAAATAATAAAATATATGCAATGCCCTGCCTTTTGCTGAGGGGAAAAATCTGCTGCCGTAAGAACCCTGAGATAGTCTGCAATTTTGTACTGTACTCTCGGCCCTTTAACATTGAATTTAAATCCTGGACCTTTAATACAGGGCGAAGCGTTCCTTGATTTTCTCTGGAGGGTTCTGTAGATTCACATCTTTGTCTTCTTTTAATGGTGGTCATTTCACACACCTACCCTCGGCTTCTTCTTTAAATTCCACCAGCAGAATGTTGTCCTTTAACATGCTTTTTAACTTCTGCAATGGAGGCGATAAATTATGAGGCCTCTTTATCATCTTAAAACCTGCAAAACCCACAAAACATTAGAGAAACAAAACTCGGAGGCAAGGAGCATGGAGGTGAAGATGATAATGACGTCGTGGACATGAACAGATGACGGGAATACGAAGGGTGGCGGAGGAATGACAATGGAGACTTCGATTAAACAGACAGAGTGCGACTTCTTCGCGTGGAGCAGTTTGAACATGAGGAATGAATAAGAACGGAGGGTGTAAATGAAAACTCGTGCATATATATATATATATATATATATATATATATATATATATATACGACATGATGACGCCACAGATACATGGGGGCATGACACATGGGTGTACTGGGGGGCAGGTGGAAAGACAACGTGGCAACGAGGTCGACAGACGGGGAGACTGATTGCTGGTCGTTGGATTAAGATCATAGATCAACGGATGGGAGCTAACGGGAGCAGTACGGTGGTGGGCCACGGAACATGGCGGACAGGGGTTAAAGGGCGAGCGACTCTGGAGGATATCCACCGTTGGATTGACATCGCCAGATCCAACGGCGCGGGGGAGTTCTGCTCCCTGATCTTTGTACAACCTTTAACGCGCGGGGAAAACGGTTTTGGAAACCGTACTGAGGGACACGCGGTGCGTTCTTAATGGAATCGCTACCCCTATGGTAAATACCGCCGGCCCGGTGGAAGCGGTGCGGGACAATACCGCCGGTTTCTGCAGTGAGATACGGATGCGGGGGCCACCATATAAAAATATCTTCGCTCCGTTGATTTAATTCGATTGGACGGTTACTATTGCCCTCGATAACATAAAACAATAAGCTCCCTTCTCTTTGGCTTGTGGTTTTCGGGCTCGGGTCATGTGTTGACAACAGCAAAAGGGGCTAAGGCTCTGGGGTTTCAGCTCAATATAACTTGAATAACGGGTTTTTAATCTTCAGATAAGGCATTTTGGGTGAAGATGGTAAAATCAAGCAGGAGCATCAGGATCTTAAGCCACGGCAGAGATCTGAAAGAAATTTGAAAAAGGTGGCAGACCGAAAATTTACATGCAGGAGTAAATTTGTACAACATCGGCTCCATATGGGGATGGCATGCTCATCCTCGGGCATGTCGAGAACACGCAGACCACTAAATATTTCATTCTGTTATTCAATTTCACCTGCGCTTCTTCTTCAGGTAAATGCCAACATTCTCTCTTTATGAAAATAAAGACTAAAACAACTTATATACAATATAATACAATCAAGCATTCCCAAACCTGGGTCAGAATTGGAATTATGGCTTGAGAAATTGGCCATTCATAGGGGCATCCAACAGATCACCCTACAGGTTTTCTAACGAGAAAGTATTGTTTCTCCCTTGATTCACGATTTTGAATGGACCAAACCATAGCGGATCAAACTTAGCATGCTTGCCCTTTTCTGCTCTGCGAACATCCCATCTGAGAACCAGGTCTCCAATTTGAAATTTTCTATCCTTTGCATGCCGATCAAAGACATTCTTCATTTTCTCCTGATATTCTATCAATCTCTGATCTACCTGGTTCCATGTTTCCTCCAATTCTACCAGCTGATTAATTCTTCGGACCATGTCATCCGGTTCTTCCTGGTTTTCCTGCATGAAGCGTGCCACTGGAAAAGCCAATTGTACAGGAAACACAGCTGCTCTCCCATATACCAGCTCATAGGGAGATTTCCCTGTTGCTCTTTTTCTGGTTATTCTATTCGCCCATAGAGCAAACTTTAATTGAGAGTCCCAGTTTTTCTGATTTCACTGATTGTTTTCTTCAGGGCCCTCACCAGGGTTTTATTAGAAGATTCTGCTAAACCATTTCCCTGTGGATAGTATGTTGTGGAATGAGTTAGGATGATGTTATACCTTTGGAAAAAATTCACAAACCTGGCAGACCTGAAAGCCTGCGTGTTATCAGTTACAATTCTAGCAGGACAGCCAAACCTAGATATGATATTTTCTTCCATAAACTTCATTATCACAGCATCTGTAGCATTTCTTGTAGGTATGGCTTCCACCCATTTCGTGAAGTAATCTGTGGCTGTTAGTATCCATTTATATTGACCACTTGATGGGGGATGTATTTCTCCTATAAAATCTAATCCCCATTTCTGGAAAGGTTCATTTACATGAATATGAATCAAGGGCAAAGCTGCTAATTTCTATCTTTCTGCAAATCTTTGGCATTTGTCACATGCTCTGACCCAAGAAAAAGTATCTGTATACAATTTTGGCCAGTAGAAACCAGCCTTCAGGATTTTATGCGCTGTAGCCCTCCAACTGTAATGCCCTCCACATATTCCCTCATGGAATTCTGTCAATATATTCTCTACTTCATTTTCTGTGAGGCATAACAGTAATATACCTGAAGGGTCTCTCCAATATAGTTGTCCATTGGCAATCATGTATTTCTGATATTTCATTCTTACAGCTCTGTATTTTATCTTATCACAACTCGGAGGACAGATAAGTGTTAAAAGATATTCAACAGTTTCTTTGTACCAAGGACTAGTTAGATATTTCACATGTATCTTTTGAGTGGCCATCTCCAGTCCTTGCTGTTCTTCATCTTTTTCAGATTATTCATTTACTAACATGGATATATTAATGCCCAAGGCTTGATGATTTGATTCAGATAACATCTTAGCAAGTCCCTGTCCTTTAATCAACTTGGTAGGCTTTATGTCTAGATCATACTACTGTATTTTTTCAATCCATCTTCCTCTTCTACCTTCGCTATCTCCCTGAACAAGAATGTCTTTGACAGCTGCTGTGGGAACATATGCAGTAATATGAGATTGCAAAACATATACTCTAAAAGCTTTAAGGGACTTTACCAGGGCATATGCCTGCTTCTCCAATATATTATATTTCAATTTAGCATCATAAAGTACTTGACTGAAGAAAGCTATAGGCTGTTCATATCCCTCTTCATTTTTCTGCAATAATACTCCAGCTATTGTATGAGGTGAAGCAAATGAAAAGATCATAAAAGGCTTGCTGTAATATGGCCCAGCTAGCACAGGAGCTTCAGCAAATGCCTGTTTTATCCTTGTGAATGCATCTCTAGACTCCTGTGACCATTTTACTTCATTCTCCTTTTTCAACATATCAGTTATATGCCTAACTATCTCAGCATAGTTAGGAATAAACCTTCTCAAAAAATTGATTCAGCCTAAAAACACCTGTACTTCCTTCTTATTCCTCGGTAAAGGAATACTGTTTATTACTTCTACTCTCTTAGGGTCTATTCTCACACCATCTTTAGTTACAATGTGCCCTAAGAGTTTTCCCTCGTCTAATGGAAACGAAGATTTTTGAGGATTGAGAGAAAGGCCGTACCTTCTGCATTTTTCAAAAGTTCTTCTTAAATGTTCAATATGCTCATCATCATTCTTTGAAAACACCGTGACGTCATCAAGATATACCACCAAAAACTTGTCCTGTTCTCCAACAAAGGCTATGTCCATTGCCCTCTGAAAAGTAGCCCCTGCATTAATTAATCCGAATGGCATCCTAGCATACATAAATGTTCCCCATGGTGTAGTAAATGCAGTTTTCTTCTGGTCTTCTGGAAATACAGCTACCTAATTATAACCAAAAAATCCATCCATCATTGACATTCTGGATGCTCCCACTACTTTTTGCAGAATGTGGTCCATTTTAGGCAGTGGATAATTATCCTTTAGAGATGCTTTATTCAAATTCCTGAAATCCACACACAGCCTTATTTCTCCATTCTTATTTTGAACAGGGACAAGATTGGCTATCCATTCTGAGTATCTCAATGGCACAATTATTTTGGCTTTCAGCAGCTTCTTGACTTCTTTTTCAATAGAGGGAAGGAGCAGAGGGTTTATCTGCCTGAGCTTCTGCTTGTAAGGCTTTGCATCTTCCCTCAAAGGTATTTTATGCTGCATTATATTAACATCAAAGGTTTTTAGGTCCTGATAGGACCAAGCAAATACATCTTTATAAGATTGAAACAACTTCAAATATTTTTCTTTATATTCCTCTGGGACCCTTTTAGATAATTTGACAATTTTGGGATCAGCACAAGTACCCAGATTCAAATCTTCTATTTGATCTTCTTCTGTCACTTTGTTTGGCTGCAATGGAATGTCATCTTTGTTAAATAATCTTTCTAGAGGCACCAGCCCTCTAGGTATAACATTTCCTTTTAGCTGCAGCACTCTATTACCTGCTATCTTTTCTTCCCATTTATTTTCTGCAATATTTCCAACTTCTTCCTCCTCATTATCATCAATCTCCATATTGGAGAATTCTCCCACCGTCTCCATGAATCTTTTCATCTGTTCATCATCTTCAAATACCTACCAGTGCTTTATGTTATCTGGAATGGATGGTCTGTAACGTACCTCCACTTCATATCTTAAAAGTGGATTCTGAGGAGGACGAAATGTACTGGCAGCTACAGCAAGAGAATCTGATATTCTGTTCCGCTCCCGGGGCATGAACTGTATGTTAAATCCCAGGAAGAAATTTTCTACCATGTCCCATACTTCGTTTCTATAAGCTCTCAGCCGTGGGTGCTTAGTTTGGCATTGATTTTTGATCTGTCTTACCACCAGCTCAAAGTCTCCCAAGACTTTTAAACATTGGATGCCCATGTTTCTGGCTGTCTGTAACCCCAATAATAGTGCTTCATATTCGGCTACATTGTTTGTAGCCTCATACTCCAATTTAAAAGACAGTGACACCCATTTTCCTGTAGGAGAGATCAACAATACCCTAGCCCCATTGCCTTCTCTTGAATTTGCTCCATCAAAATGCAAAGTCCAAATTTCTGATTCCTGATCTTCTTTAGGCTGCTCAGCTTGGATTTGACCAAAAAGGGGCTCATGAGCACAATTTTGATTTTATTCTAACATCAAACATGAGAAGTCTCCCTCTTTGTTATAAACTGGGGAATTCTCTGAGCAGTCAGCCTTAGTTACCATTTTAACAAATCTAGTATCCCGGTATAACCTTCTCTCCTGGCCTCCAAAGACTGGGACAGTAGCATATGTCAAGTCTAATTTGATCGATCCCCCAATCTTTGTTCCCCAGGACCTTGACAGTAGAATGCCAAAGCGGGCTGGGATATCAGCAACCACAATGTCCATGACCACACTCTTTGCTGGAATTTGGGCCAAATTGACCACTAAATCTTTAATCATTCCCAAGAATTTAACCCTTTTAGAATCAAATGAATATAAGTCTCTGTATGGTCTTGTAATTTGCAGTCCTAGTTGTTCCATGACAGACAGAGGCATAAGATTATGGGAAGCCCTGAAATCTAACATACAATTGTGCAACAGCAGGTCATGTATAACTAGAGACACGTAGAAATGAGGAGTAGAAGGGTCTATCTCCTCGACATGTGGGCCAAAGACTACCATGGGTCTTTCTTCTTGAAGGTTTAAGCTATCAGGTGCAATAGGTATTTCATGAGGAAGCATAAAAGAAGTGACTTGAGACTGGTATACAGGCTGCTTTAACAGTTCAGTCAGGGGGACAAGAATCTTAATCTTCTCAAGTTCTTTTTGCAAATTGAAAGTAGATGGGGGCTTTTCTATCACAACTTCTTTTGACTCCTTATTTTCGGCTGAAGACTTAATTTATTTTGACAGTAGCTCAGCATTAGGAGGACTGACTATTTTTGAAGAAGAAGAAATCTGATCATTGGACTGTAAGGGAGTATTTAGAGGATTCTTACCTTTTTCTGTGTTTCTATTTGTTGCTAATTCCTTCTGAGCAGATGATTCTTTCTGAGGTGGCTCCTCTTCTTGATCCTGAGTTCTGGTCCTCTTCCTTGAAGATCTGAGATCATATTTTACATTGAACTGTGCTTGCATGAAATCAGCAAATTGCTTACAATAATGATCAATCTCTGCTTCTTCGTCTTCTTCTTGCAATGGGTAATCCATATCATCAGTATTTGAAAAAGCCAGATTTGAATCCTCTAATCCATAAGCTGCATCTCCAGTGGAGTCATCTGCTGGTCCTTCCAGGTACAAGGGATGAGGTACCTGGTCTTGTTGTTCCTTTGTTTCTCTCGGCAATATCTGCAATGGTGGCCTTCTATACTGAGGATTGTATCCTCTGTTTGGAGCATTGTATTAGTTCTTGGGAGCCACATTTTTAGCTTCTAGTTCAAGATTGACCATCTTCTTTATCATTTTTCTTATTTCATCCATTTTATCTGAATATTTTTCCTGATTAGAGGTGGAGACCTCTTCTTTGCCTCTTCTCCTAGTTTCTTGTTCAATTTTTCCTTTTAACTTCCTAGTGGAGGAAAAATTTGCTTCCAATTCCAGAGCATCTGACTATGCATCATCTAAAGTGGCAGGTTTTCTTTCTCTCAAGGAGAATCCAAAGTCAAAATCAAAGGCTGCTATAAAAATTATCTTGGCAGCAGCTTCATGGGGTTTCATCTCAGGAGGCAGGCTCAGATATAACTTGTTGAATCTTTTAATGAAATCTGATACCCCTTCACTCTGTTTCTTCTTCATAGTATTAAACTCAGTAAGACATTGACCATGATCTTTCTTCTCTCCCCACTTCCTGAGAAAATTATTTTCCATGATATCCTAGGTGGTTATTGAACTATTCCCCAATGTATTAAACCATTTTCTGGCTTCCCCTTCCAAAGACTGCACAAACAATATCAAGACCACATCCAAATGTTCAACATTTAAGTTCTCTGCAAAAGAGAAGAAAGTCTCAAGATGTTTCTGAGCATCAACTTCATTTTCACCATTAAATCTCGGCAGAGTCTTTAGATAATCCTGTGGCATATCATTTAGCACTTGGGGCAAGGCCAGTGGAGCGTATTTGTTCAATAGAAAAGCAGGAACATTAGCCACTGGGGGAGGTGGGGGTTGTACAACAGTCTGAGAAACAAGTGAAGGGAGAGGAGTAGGAGGAAGTGGAGTGTGAATAACAATGGGAATATATTGCACAGAAGCCTGAGGTGTGGAGGGGAATAGTTCACGGTTAACAGGAGCTACTTCTGTGACTTCTTTAATTTCCTCAGCCTCGAAAGTAGGATGAGAATCTTCTTCAATCCAGGCACTTCCTCTACGTGGAGTTTCCGAGTAAAACTCAAGATTTTCTGTTCTAACTTCTTGAGAAGAAGAGGGCGGATAATCTTCAACGGAATATTCAGGGTTTTCAGCTCGAACTGACTTCCTCTCCTTCCAAACTCTTTTATGAATGATCTTCTCTGGGTCAGACAAGTAAGGTGTCTTTGATTGAGATGTATCTGACCTCAAATGCGGCTTGCGAGGAGCCAGGACTACCAATAAAATTTATCAAATAAGGAACAGTGGAGTCGCCAAGGTGAGAGATACGCAACTCTTCAACTCTCTGTGCTCACCTGATTAGAGAGTGAAAACAATTTGTCGAGGCCCAGGGAAACTGATATTCTTGAATTCGTTCCCCGGCAACGGCGCCAGAAAGATGTTGTGGAAAATTTTGTCACCCCCTAGAGACAGTCTAGAGTTTCCATAGACCAGTGCCTAGGACATCTTAATATAGTAAGGAGCTCTTCATACAGCTTGGGTTGTCAATCCAAAAGCTCACTTACTATCTCTTGTAAAACAAGGAAATAAGTTTTGAATGGGACCAACCTCTCTCAGAAGCTGACACAAAGATAAGAATAGTGTAGGGACATCATGTAAAACTCCAATACAAAGGCATCAGACAGTTAAGAGACAACTTACTCTAAAAAGGGCCAGTTCAAATAATATATCACAGAAATCAAATATCAGAGAGTGGGTGCAGTGAAGAGAAATAAAGAAGATATTAGTTAACATGAGATTGATACCCAGATACACAATAAAACCACATAAGGGCATATTAATTTATGAATCCTTATATGACAATGGCGTTTTAAAAGCACCCTCCTCAAGTAACTAATATAGCAGAAAATATGGAAGAGATGAACATGGAACAGTATATCATGACTAGGCCTATTTAAAGCGCTTGACTAATTCCAGAAGGGCACCAACAAGGATGAATCCTTACTGCAAACTAGTGAGCCACTCGCATTCTAGAACATGATACAAGAAGATAAATAGCATGAAATGAGATATTGTATTAACACATAAGATAAAATTACATACTGTGAGATACCAAAGACCAGAATCCTCAATACAGTTATAACTCCTCCTCACTGAGACCCTACGGGCTCTGAAACTTCATACAGAAATATTACAAAATGTATACAAAAGCCTTTTCACTGCACAGTTTGCTGATAGAAATATGGAACCCTTACAATGTCTTCTTTTCGGGCCTTTATAGAAAAGATAGAGAATTCTAGAGGAGGATGTAGATGAAGCACATTTAATGACTTAATTTGAATAAAATGGCGGAAAACATTCGCGCCCACTCTATGAATGAATAACTATAAATGACTATACTTTACAATATGTCTATAGAAATAAATTTTGGGAGATGAAAATCTCCTTATATACAAGACAAAAATAATAAAATATATGCAATGCCCTGCCTTTTGCTGAGGAGGAAAATCTGTTGCCGTAAGAACCCTGAGATAGTCTGCAATTCTGTACTGTACTCTCGGCCCTTTAACATTGAATTTAAATCCTGGACCTTTAATACAGGGCAGAGCGTTCCTTGATTTTCTCTGGAGGGTTCTGTAGATTCACATCTTTGTCTTCTTTTAATGGTGGTCATTTCACACACCTACCCTCGGCTTCTTCTTTAAATTCCACCAGCAGAATGTCGTCCTTTAACATGCTCTTTAACTTCTGCAATGGAGGCGATAAATTATGAGGCCTCTTTATCATCTTAAAACCTGCAAAACCCACAAAACATTAGAGAAACAAAACTCGGAGACAAGGAGCATGGAGGTGAAGATGATAATGACGTCGTGGACATGAACAGATGACGGGAATATGAAGGGTGGTGGAGGAATGACAATGGAGACTTCGATTAAACAGACGGAGTGCGACTTCTTTGCGTGGAGCAGTTTGAACATGAGGAATGAATAAGAACGGAGGGTATAAATGAAAACTCATGCATATATATATATATATATATATATATATATATATATATATATATATATATATATATATATATATATATATATATATATATACGACATGATGATGCCACGGATACACGGGGGCACGACACATGGGTGTACAGGGGGGCAGGTGGAAAGACAACGTGGCAGCGAGGTCGACAGACGGGGAGACTGATTGTTGGCCATTGGATTATCATCATAGATCAAAGGCTGGGAGCTAACGGGAGTAGTACGGTGGTGGGCCACGGAACACGGCGGACAGGGGTTAAAGGGCGAGCGACTCTGGAGGATATCCACCGTTGGATTAACATCGCCAGATCCAACGGCGCGGGGGAGTTTCGCTGCCCGATCTTTGTACAACCTTTAACGCGCGAGGAAAACGGTTTTGGAAACTGTACTGAGGGACACGCGGCGCGTTCTTAGTGGAATCGCTGCCCCTATGGCAAATACCGCCGGCCCGGTGGAAGCAGTGCGGGACAATACCGCCGGTTTCTGCAGTGAGATACGGACGTGGGGGCCACCATATAAAAAGATCTTCGCTCCGTTGATTTAATTCGATCGGACGGTTACTATTGCCCCTGATAACATAAAACAATAAGCTCCCTTCTCTTTGGCTTGTGGTTTTCGGGCTCGGGTCATGTGTTGACAACAGCAAAAGGGGCTAAGGCTCTGGGGTTTCAACTCAATATAACTTGAATAGCGGGTTTTTAATCTTCGGATAAGGCATTTTGGGCGAAGATGGTAAAATCAAGCAGGAGCATCAGGATCTTAAGCCACGACAGAGATCTGAAAGAAATTTGAAAAAGGTGGTAGACCGAAAATTTACATGCAGGAGTAAATTTTTACAACATGGTGAACCTGTGCTTGTAGAAACACTCAAATCTTCTCCTTGTGATGTGCTTGGAGAGGCACTATTATCACTTCTCAAAGGTGTTCTCATACCTGCTTGTGGTGTCCCTTGTTGTCATTGTGTCGATGGAGGTGGCGTTGCTAATGAGGTGTTCCTTTTAGCCATTTCTTCCTCATCATCATCATGAGACAAACAACTTTTAACATTCATTATTTTCTCAATGCTTCCATCCCAAGCTTCTTCTTCAATAAATTGTACATCTCTGCTTATAACAAATTTCTTGGTGGATGGGTTATACAACCTGTAAGCCATGGATTATTCACTATATCCAATAAATATGCACTTCTCCCCCTTACTGTCCAACTTCTTCCTTAGTTGATCCAGAATGTGTGCATAAGACACACAACCGAATACTCTTATGTGGGTAACATGCTGCTTTATGCCACTCCACGCTTATTCAAGAACTCTGTTCATGATAGATTTGGTTGGGCATCTATTTAAAATATACGATGCACAATGTACAATTTTAGCCCAATATTCATTTGGCAAATGTTTTGCCTTCAACATACTTCTTACCATGTCCATGATGGTTCGGTTTTTCCTTTCAGCAACTCCATTTTGTTGCGGTGTATACCTTGCTGTAAATTGCTTATTTATCCCATTTTCTCTGCAAAAATGTAGAAATTCTTTTGAGATATATTATCCTCCTCTATCTGTTCTTAAGACTCTAATATGCTGCCCACTTTGATTCTCTACAAGAGATTTAAAGTGGCAGAATTTCTCAAACACTTAACTTTTAAATTTCAAAAAGTAAATCCATGTTTTTCTTGTGAAATCATTAATAAAATTCAGCATATAGTGGCTGCTTTCTAGTGATGGTGTTTGCATTGGTCCACACAAATCTGAATGGACAATTTCTAAGGGTGCCTTTGCCCATATGCTCTTTCCTAATGGAAAGCTTTCTCTGTGTTGTTTTCCCAAGATGCAGCCTTTACATAGGCTGTCCGGTTTCTCAATAAATGGTAATCCCTTTACCATTCCTTTGCTATGCAACAAATTTAGACCTACAAAGTTGAGATGTCCAAATCTCAAATGTCATAACCAGTTTTCATCATTTGCTTCTCTTTGGTAATTCTCTTGTGTCACTGCTGCCATTTCAACTCCTTTCTTCAAATCTGCTCTCATCTTGAGAGGGAACATCCTGTTCCTTGTCATCTTCACTTGTGCAATTAATTTCTTGCTTGGTGGTTTATCCATGATGGTGTATACATTATCTTCAAAGAAAACATTGTACCCCTTTTGAATGAGCTGTTCAATGCTCAAGAGGTTACACTTCATACCAGGCACATAGTAAACATCTGATATGGATCTTCCTTCTCCTTTCTTTGTCAAAACATTTACTCTGCCTTTTCCCATGACAGAGACCTTATTGTATGTCCCCAATGTTACTTGAGACTTTACATTTTCATATAACATGGAAAACATGGAAATGTTTCCAGTCATATGGTTGCTACATCCTGAATCTAGAAACCATATATCTTCACTCTTTTCTTCAGCCATATTACATGCTAAAAACAATTTCTATTGACTGATATTTTCCTTAGTAAAATTAGCACTGGGTCTATTACCCATGTCACTTTGTTTCTTCCTACATTCATTGGCATAATGGCCATATTTTTTACAGTAATGACATTGGAATTGGGATTTTTCATACCTTTGTCCATGTGCTTGATGTTGTCCACCTTGTTGGCTATTGCCTTGGCCTTGGTTCTGATTTTGGTTGCTGCCCCTTCCATTTGTATTTTCTGGGTTGTTTCTTCCTCCTCGGTTCTGGCTTCTGCCTCTATCTTTTCCTCTATAGTTTCCTTTGCCTTGACCTCTTTCTCTTCTAAAGGACATTTGGGTCTTGAAGGCATGCTCCAAAGATGAGTTTGATGTTCTACCCAATCTTTGTTCATGAGTCATCAATGATGCATGAAGCTCATCAACTGTAAACTTTGAGAGATCCTTTGTCTCTTCAATCATTGTGACTATTACATCAAACCTTGAGGGTAAGCTCCTCAACAATTTCTCCACTATTCTTCTTTCTTCCACTATCTCTCCATGAGATCTCATTTGGGTAACCAACCCAATCAGTAGAGTAAAGAATGAGTCTATTGAATCATACTCCTTCATGCAAATAACTTTAAAATCCCTTCTCATTAATTGAAGCTTTGATGTCTTTACCTTCTTCATACCTTGATAGGCTATCTGGAGGGTAACCCATGCATCCTTGGACCTCTTTGCTACTGTAATATTTGGAAATACACTTTCATGCACTGCTTGATAGAGATAGAAGAGGGCTTTTGAGTCCTTCTTTCTATTACTCTTCAGCAAATCCTTCTTTGCCTGTGTGAAGGCATTAAATGATTATTCATCTGTTGGTTCTTCTAAACCATATTCAACAAGCTCCCATAAATCTTGAGAGGCAAACAGGGCTCTCATGGTGATTGCTCAATAGTCATAGTTCTTCCAATTGAACTGCGGGAGTTGAGTATTTCCTATACTCGTGCTTGTGTTGGCTCCTGACATGGCTAGCTTTCTGAACTATGTAATAAAAAATTGACTGTGTTTTTAAACAAATTGTCTTTCTACTGAGAAATCAACTCTATCTCTAAAACTGTTGAGACTTCTTCTTTACAGTTCTCTGGACTGTAATCTTCAAGTAAATACAGAACAAACTCTATTTTGGTAAATTACCTTTCTTTTTTGAATCTTCACGCTGCTGGAGAGATCTTCAACAAAACTTCTTCTTCCTTCAGCTTCTTTGTCAAACGCAAAGAGCCTGGACTAGCTCTGATGCCATGTTGGAATTTCTCAACAATTCCTTAACACACAGAGGAAATAAAATTACTCAAATCAACACAGAGATTTAATTAAAAATGTTGACAGTGAGATGACATAAAAAATTCTATTTCATTAAGAAAAAAACTCTGTTACAAGATGAAATTCTTCAAAACTGCAGTGTTCTGGATTTACAAAAAAAAACTTATGCTGCTACAAAACACGACTTTTCAACTTCTGGCATATGCTGCTACAGACACGACGTTCTTATAAAACTCATTTTAACTTCCCTCTCTACATTTTTCTATTTTCTGCTACTCACACATTGCTCTCTGGTTTTGTTTTCTTCCTTCGGGCTTTTTCTCACAATACACTGCTCTACTGCTCTCTATTTATTTTAATACACAACCACACTCTTTTTTTGATGTGCACAACATATTAAATTATATATATATATATATATATATATATATATATATATATATATATATATATATATATATATATATATATATATATATATATATATATATATATATATATATATATATAACCAAACTTTAAAACAAAACATAAAACTTATGTTGTGGCTCTTATAAAAACATAAACCAAAGTTAAAAATCAAAATGTGCCGCGATAAAATGTAAATAATAAAAACATTAAAACAAAAATTCTTTTATACTTTTCGTGGGGTGCTTGGAAAACATTCATTCCAGCCTTCCTTACTCGCGCCCCCGGGAATGGCTTTTAGTTGATTCGGAGAAGTGATGAAATCACCATCTCTGGTGGGTCATCTACCCCTTTGCTCCTCAAGCTTGCTGCCCCCCTAGAATGTGTTGGCTGCAAACTCAATTCAAATTAAATGTGGTTGGTGCGGAATTCATTACTGGTGGTTGAGTGGATACGAAACTTGAAGTTATGTGCAAGTTCGAAACCTGGAGATTGCTGCCATTGTCTTTCAATCCCATCAAAAATTAAGTTTTTGTCTTTCTGCTTCTGCCTGCGTCCTTCTCCATCAGGGTTTAATTCTCCCCATCCTTCTCCTTTCTGTAGACAATTGGAATTAATATTCCAACATTATTTAATGAATGAGAAGTTTTCAATCCTCTGGATCAGTTGCCATTTGCTTATGTAAGAGACACGATGACCCCCAAAGTGAGAATTCACATGTTCGAATCAACCATTTTTTTTTTACACAATAAAAAATGAATATCAACATTCTTACAAATTCAATCGAAGCATTTTCAAAGAGCCTGGTCTGGAGCTACACATTTCTTTGGGATATGAATCTAGAGCATGAAAATTGCATTGGGAAGAATGTGGGATGGTGTCAATTCATTTCATATTTGCAAATACTATTTGAAGGTGTTAATTCTGATTAGTTGGTGGCTCGACCTCGTCAACGTAATCTTGAATTGAAATTCGGTATAAGTTGTATGGGTTTGCATGCCCACCATCATCACAGAGCTCTTATTAAAGGTGCGAGATATCCGTTCAATTGTGAGATAATTTCAACTGATTTATCATATAAAACATGTTATATCTCATGCAAATGACAGAATAATTGAAGGTTCATATTCATTATGTCTAATCCGTGAAACCCCAACATCAAAATATGCACGAAGTTTAGGCCAAAGTGTGCCCCCGGGAATAGCTTGGCCAAAACCACCCATCAAAAGATCGACGACTATTAATCACTATGGCAACACTAGTTCTCTATTCCAAAAACCACTAGGAATGCCCCCGTGGGAAGTTTACAGTTTTGGAAAAACCAATATTCGTTGCAGGTACCAAACCCACATGCCATCCATACTCATTATCTCTATAGGTGTACATCGAAAATTTGATCCTCCTTCATTAATTTTTCTATGTATTACGAGTCTAATTAAATGCCAGCCTTCAAATGTATAAAACTTGTAAAACAAGTGAGCTTTATAATAATAATAATAATAATAATAATATATAATATATAATGTTAAATAAATAAAAAATGTAATTTCATTATTTTGAAGAGAATTTTGAAAGGAAGACTCATAAATAGTTTATTAATGGTTTTAAAAGTCAGTTTTATAATTGATTAGATAGTTAGGTCCAGGGGGAAAAGATAAAAGCCCTTAGATTGTGAAGGCATTCCAAGTTTGGTGATCTCGAAAGAAATGGTTTTTTTTGTATTTTCATCTTCAGCTGCATATGAATAAAGCTTTCAAGCGATTCCATAATTTGTTGAGTATTATTCATTTTTTCCGGTCACATACTATTTCTTATGTCATTCTTCTTTAGAATTGAGTAATGAAGATGTTGGTCTTTAATTTTACATTTTTGTAAGTTTAAGTTAAAATCCTTAATGATGCGCTCCTATTTTCTATTTTCCACTTCCTAATACTTAAATTTTTCTTCTAAAGTTGGAAACAAGTGATTCTGCGTAGGCAACCTATTGTCAAAGACTTACCATCATCACTTCTTTCTGTCTTATCTTTTCCATTTGTATTCATCACTAGAAGGCCACTTGAAAGATTTTTGTCACACTGGAGATAGTTAGGGATTAAATCTCTGGGGTTTAATAACATTGGGACAACAAAATATTTTCATCATGTTTATTGATAAATGTCTTGGCCACTGACCTATTTTCGGCCAGGGGTTGTCTCCCAAGGTACAACAGTAACATTAATGTTGATTATGGTTGATATTACAATAATATTAATGTTAATTATAATAATGTAACAAAAATTGTTACATTAATGGATGAAGAGGGTTGACAAAGTTGACCATCGTTGAAGAGGGTTGATCATACAGTTGATCGAGATAGCCCATGGTTTATCTTAGTTGACCATGATTGGTTATGATTACCATGGTTGACCAAGGATAATGAGGATAGATCATGGTTGACCTTGGTTTACCATAGTTGACCGTTACTAACCATTGTCAACTATGGTTTACTATGATTACGATGGTCAACCATGGTGACCATAATTGAACATGGTTCACTATGTTTAACCATTTTGATCATGGTTGACCACGATTGGGCATGTTGACTACTGTTTACCATGCGTTGACCATGTTCATGGTGGTATACCTTGGCTTCCATGTTCTCTATTTTTGAATATGGTTGTCTATGATTGATCATGGATTTCCATGTTTAACGATGTTTCCTAATGGTTGACCATGGTTGGACTATGTTGTTCACATTTTGATGTTGGGCTAAGTTAGACTCAATGCAACATTGGACATTATTTGTCACATTGCAATATTGGATAAATTTGGTACCATTATCACATCACAACAAGTGTTTCGTAATGTGACATTGGTTTGTTTGTCACATTAATTCATTTTTCACATTGTGACATTGGTCTTTTGTCATGTTAGTTCATTTGCGACAATGTGATGTTAGCTTTTTTCATCACAATGTCCAAGCATTTATTTTTATGGCAATTTTACTCAATTTTTTTACACAACCACATTACGCTATTATGATATTGTTTGTCACATTGCGACATTAGATAAATTGCAACAAGATCACATTATTGGATAAATTGTTTATTACTTTTGTAATGTCAGATTGCAACATTGGATAAATTGCAACATAACATCACATTGCAACATCATACAATGTTGGTCACATTACAACATTAGATAATTTTTCTATATTATTCGGAAGTCACAACATGTTTGTCACAATGTGACGTTGGTTTGTTTCTCACATCATCATGACATTTATAACAATGTGACAGTAGATTTTTTCATTGCATTATCCAAGCATTTATATTCATAGCAATTTCACATAACCACATTATGTTGTTAGTTTTGTAATGTCACATTGCCACGAAAATATATGTTAAGCACAATGTGACATGGAATTTCTCTTTCCATTGTAGGTTTGTGTCATTTTATTTCCATAACCACATTGTGATGTTAGTTGTGTAATGTGACATTGTGATGATGTGTAATGTTCATTAAAAGGAAATTCCTATAATTTCTTTTTGTTTGTGACAATTGTTATGTTGTTTTGTTTGTCACTAGGTCATGTTGATGTTTTTCATCACATTGTCCCAACATAATTTATTTTCTTAGTAGTTTGACACCATTTTTTTTCACAATCACATATAGATGTTAGTTTTATGATGTGACATTTTGATGATGGTTATTTTCATCAAAATGCAATAGCTATTTTTAGTCTTTAACACATTGAGACATTGGCTTTTTACCATCATATTGTCTTGTCATTTGTTGTCATAGAAATTTCACAATATTTTTTTTCTCCACACAACCATACTCTGATGTTAGTTTTGTAATGTGATACTGTTACAAATATGTTTCAATTTCCTTCCATTTGAACTAATAATATAATACTGATATTATTATTATATAGAATCGTAAATATAATACTCTAACTATATAAAATTTTAATATTATTTTCTATTTAGTATCAATAATGTTTAACTTCTTTAACATGATAAATAATGCTAAATATTTTTATGTTTAACTTCTTTAAAATGATAAATAATGTTAAATATTTTATGAGGCATGTTAAACATCTTTAATATAATAAAAGATGGTTTAACGAAGTTATGATTCTTGTTCCATTTTCTATTAACTAATATTAACCGAAAAGAACATAATTTGTTTCTTTAAAATTAAAAAAGATATTTTTTTGAAAAGTGAATGGAAGCTTGAAACAATAGATCTGATATTAATACCTATAAATATCAATAATTAGAGTCTTATATTTACAATATTATATAATAATATTAATATTGTATTAATATAAATATTAAAAACATAATAAAGGGTGGTAGGAGCAAGGTGGTGGGGTTTGGGTGAATTTTTTCTTTGTACGAAATAAAGAATTGGACAATGATTGGGCCACTATCTAATAATTTAGTAGAAGCAAATGCTCTCCTATAGATACTTTTCTTAATAAAGAGTAGGAATATAATGTCTTTATTGGTGTTGGAAGACCTAATTAATTATTTTTGATACTAATTATCCTCCATGACACAATAAACTATGTTATGTAATCAAGAGAATCGTTGCATGCCTATTTCTCCTATTCAAATTTTTTTAATATTATTTGTTCTAATAATCAAGATTCAGATGCCATGGCCAATAAAAGAATGATAAATAGTTGGTAATGAATAAGACATTTATTTCCATCCCATAACCTTCATTGATGTGATTTTTTATTCATTTCAAACATATTGAATAGTAATTGGTAAATAATGGGTAATGAATAAGACATTTTTTTCCATCTCTTGGGTTTGCAGTGATGATACATTACATTAAGGATTTATTTATCCATTGGGTTTTTAATATTGATCCTTTATTTTTATTAATACCTTGGGCTAATAATATTAACAGTTTCTTGGGTTTATTGATTAATTTTATTTTTAATATTAATCCTAAGAGTTTACAATATTAATCCCTTGGGTTTATTTGATTAATCCTAAGGTTTAATATTTTCCCCTTAGGTTTATTTTCCCTTGGGTTTATAATTTTAATGTCATGGGTCTATTTATCATTGGGCTTACAATATTAATCCCCTCAGTTCATAATATTGGAGTTTCTAATATTGGGTTTATACTATAAATGACCCTTTGGGTTTATTATTCCCAAGAGTTTATAATATTAATTACTTAGGTTTATATCATTAATCCATTTGATTTATATTATTAATTCCTAAGGGTTTATTAATATCAATATCAATCCATTGGGTTTATTGTATTTATCACTTGGGTTTATAATATTAATATTCCATTGGGTTTAATAATACCTTGTGTTTATAGTATTAATCTCTTTGGTTTGTATTAAATTTTTTTGTAAGCTTCATAGGTCCTCTACATTCATTCATTTTCAAAAGAAGGGTACAACCATGAAAGAAATTTGGTGGCCTCAACCTGCCCAATGGGAAATTAGGTCTGTTGGCCACCGGAACACATTATAAGCCATCCAAAATCTCAGAACTTTGATTCTATTAAACATAGCCTTATAGGCATGAATGTCTAAAAACTGATTTTCATCTACATCTACAAAAATACAATAATTTTTACTATCTGACATACATAACATACAATTAACCAAAAAAACCATAAAAAAATAAACACTAATCATAATCAGATAACTCCACGGGGGCGGGTCCTTTGTGCTGGAACTAGTTAATTCTGACTAGGAGAGGCATAGAATGTGATTTTCAATACGACCAAGGAAAATATTCTACTGCTGAATTTGGAATTGAATCAACTGCAATTCATTTTGAATGTCCTAAATATCAGGGTCCAGTTTTCCAGAATTAATCAATGAAGCCAGAATTAATAAATATTCTTGTATTGGGTGATGCAACCATGGGTATGATCTAGATCCGGGGTGAGAACTTTCCAATCAACCACTTGCAATTCAACTTCAGCTCGCTGGTTAAGCTTTGATTCCTATGACAAAATCAATTGTTTCACTTGGGCTAGAGTGCCGACATTATATGTATGAACTGCTTCTTGGATTACCTGCGCATCTGTCCTACAACCACTTATACTTGGTGTTCGAGCTGAGGAGGACCTGTTTTCACTCTGGGTTTCATTCTTCTCGCCCCGACTGTAACACCCTCCTCCCACATCTACCCAAGTAACTGGCCAATCGAGATAAACATGCAAAGAGAGGCTACTAATACGATATTAAACCTACTAGATGACCTTGAGGAAGTGGAACTGATGATAGCCTGACAAAAAAACCTTACACATCATCAACAACATCCCAAGGAGGTATCCCAACCCTTCAGGTCTCTCACCCCTAGGTTAGACTAAATTTATAACCACTTTGAGCCATAGTCGCAGGCACAACACAACAAGGTAACGACAAGGAGGCTATAGCCATAGGAACAACATAGCAATCATGTAGCCAAGGCCCCAATTGCTCATTTTTGTGCCTACAACTCTAGGATTTGAGCCACCTTTTTAGGCCCAAAGCCCAGGTCGCTGCCTAGAACTTCATGAAATATTAGGAAATGTTAAATAACATTGGAAAAATGATACAGAAGCAATCATATCAATAGAAACCCATCTGGACCCCTCCTAGCCATGACAGGCATTTTGTCAAACATGTCACAAACATTGAATTTATGGGTGTAGATAGTAGATTTAAGCATATTGGTCTCATACTTATCTGAAAATCGCTAAGAAGCATTGTTCCCTTACATCATTAGATTAAATACAACCTATTTTACCATAGATACATTGTACATTTATTTACAAGTAAAAACATGGATAGAGCCATACATCATCACTGATAAAATACATGCTTATAACCTACATAATAACAAAAAAAATACCATGGATACAATAGAAATAGAATCCACATAATTACCAGTGCATTTGCATACCAAATTCCAAAGGAATGAGCTATTCATTACTTAAGGTAAAAACCAACTAGAGATGGGACTTCCATGTTCCACCTGACCATAGATTGGCTTAGCCAAGTCTCACTTGGGTCAATCACCCGTGTGCCATATTCCTAACATGAATGTGGGATCTCACCAAACACATCAATCACAATAAATATAGGGCTTCCAGAGGCCAAACCACCTCAACCCTCAACTAGTGATTCCACCTCATAGTCGGACATCATAATCATCATGGATTGGTCTCTACCTAAGTTGATCCAGGGCGTTAGAGTGTTTGTTCCAACCAAGGCCCTAGGACTAGTAACTCAACCCCAATTGTTTCTAGGATCCAGAGTGTTTGTCCAACCAAGGCTCTAGGACTAGTAACTCAACCCACATAGGGATATAGATTGTTTTTCCAACCAATTCTCCAGGACTAGTAACTCAACCTAACATTTATCTGTCGGGCTCCAGATCCTTTGTACAAAAAAGGCTCTAGGAACTAATAACTCAACCCAACAACTAAAGGAATAATGAGAACCAACTAGAAAACAATAAATGGAAATAAACCCACAAAACCATGGCTATCTAGGAAATGGAAAGTCTAGGAAAATCCACAAGGATACACCATGCATGCCAAAACTAGCAAGGAAACCATACATGAAATTTGGCACCTGCACTCAGAACATGTTATAGATGTTGATCCCAATGTACTATTATGATTTCTTGCTCTCCCTTTGCCTTCTTACTCCAAATATACAAGTATGCCACACTCTCGAAGAGTACTCCAAGAATACTCTAAGTGTCCGAGAGTATGAGAGAGAGAGAGAGAAATGAGAGCTCCAAAACTAAACTGAACAAAAAGCTTACCAAATGATCCTCAGAAGCCTTTTTATTAATGAGGCCTCTATTTTCTTCATTTTCCTCCTCTAATGAAACCTATGAAATTTCACCTTATTTTTCTCCTAATTTCCATTATTTTCATAACTAAATTCCAATTAATGCCTCATGTCTTTCCAAAGCCTTAGCCATTTCCTTTTCCAATTTCCTCTAGCCATAATAATTTGAATGAACACCCACTAGGATGTTTTTCCCCACCATTCAACTTGGAATGTGTGTCCCATTGATCGTGGTTATTATTTTTTTCCTTTATTACATTTTACATGGAATTTTCACTAGGGTTGTTACAGAACCCTCCCCCTTGGGGGAACATCCTCGATGTTCAACCAACAAAACCATTGGAAAAGAAAACATACTACATATGGATATTTATAACACAACTCGTTGGGGTATTTACAATGACCATCTTCTAAAACATGAAAATCATAACATTTATTGGAGCTTTATAACACAAATAATTATGGTATTTACAATAAAAACCACAGATAATTAAGCACATTTGTAATATTCCTAAATTAGCATGCAACTAATTGAAATATTGATTTTTTATTTTGTCCTTTAGATAGATGAATAACTGGGTAGAGAGACACATAAATCTCTTTAGTAGGAATAAAATCCCTCTTAATGTGAAAAGGGATCATCCTAATAGATGGATAAAGCACCCCCATGTGTGAACAGGGGCTAATGCATGTTGACAAGGTCAACTTTGACCAAATCAACAATGTTGTCATGGAGGAGTGGCATTCAATGAGGGACAACACAGTTTTGGTTGGAGACTCTTTGCATGGAAGTAGTGACTTAAATGAGTGGGGCCAAGGGTGAGGAAGCTCATCACTTATATAAGGAAGAGGATGGCAACCATATGGATTCATGTTTTAGATTATCATTTTGAGATGGTCTGTTTAGACTTGTTGCTCTCTACAGCTGTTTAGCTAAGATTGCAGTGTTGTTTAGCACAAGGTGTTCCTAGTCGGGAATCCCACCTCTTTCCTTGAGAAGATTCTAGGAAGAGAATTTTCACTACACTTCCACTATCCAGCATCAGGCCAAGCTCCATCTTTTTTCTACAGCGTAGTTTCTCTAGAGGGTTGTGTTGTGTTGCAGGGTGGAGCAATGGAGAGTTGATTTAGGTCATTTCCTTGCTTATTTTCAGCGGAGGAAGGTTTCCTTCCATTGGGAAGTTAGGAAAGAGGGCCCTTCAACCTCATTGATATATTTGTCACTAGGTGATAGTGTTTTTATCCCTTACAACATAGTTTTAGTCCAGATTTGCGTTATTTTAGGGAGGAGTTGCAGGGGTGGTTGCATTGTCTGAATTGGGAGGTGATTTCTTCAGTGGAGGGGCCATCCTTTCATCCAGAGGACTTATTGGAGGAGAGTTGTAGGATTCTACATCAGCTTCAGCCATATCTCCTCATTCCTGTTGTTGCATCATACCTTCAACCCTAGGGTTGCAGCTTACATTGGCACATTGTGTGCATTTTCTGGAAACCCTCTTGGGTTATCTTGGAAAGATAATATAGGGCCTAGTTCTATTTGTATAACATCTGTTGAGGCATATATCATTATATTTTTATCATTGTATGATCTCCAACTGTAGTTATGCATGTTATGACTGCACTGTAGTAGCTCTCCGGCATTTTGTATTGTAGCAGCATCTCACTTTGGGAGTGATTATTTATGAGAGGCTTGTTCCCTCATTTCATATGACTTATGCCTCATTATTTTGTACTGATTTTTTGTTCTTATAAATAATTTTATGACACCATATTGGTCTCCATTATTGATGTGTTGATTTACACTGTTATTTCCTTATTTATGCACTATATTCCTGCTTTTCCCATTTGGGAATATTACAGTGCTATTAGAGCATAATCTTGGCTCAGCCTGTGGATCTGAGGCATTATAATATCAGGAGAATAAGAAGAAGGAGAAAGAGATCAGAATTATGGAAGGAGTTATTTTTATCTCATCTCTTTTTAGATCTACGAGGTACCTCACCAAGGAGGTCAAGCAAAGAAAAGTGGAGAAAGGAAATGAAACCACACTAGGATTTCAAGATGAGGAAGGTCCATGTACTTCCTGTTGATCATTTCAAATTCCATTGAATCTTTGGCAAGGAATTCCACACGTTTTGGTCATGGACATAGGGCGGAAAATCACCGTAATCTCCGGCCTTCATTTTAAAATTCGAAAACGCATCAAAGGACCATCTTTCAGAAGCAGAATTTATGAAGAAAAGCCCCGGGTAGTTGCCTTGACATGATTTTCATTAAAGAAGCCATGGTAAAAGTCTTCCAAGCCCTCCAAAGCAATTTAAAGCATAGATTTTCCGCAGACGGAGTTATTAATGAGACAGCAAAGAGTATCAGTCAGAGAAAAAGGAATGCAGTGTCCGGTGCTAAAGGTTTCAGACCACAATCCAGCATTCGGATGGCAGAAAGTACAAGTGCATAAAATCTTGCCCTCCAGGTTTTACCTCGGCAGAGTCTATCTTCAGAAAAGGACGGGAGGTCGGTGTGATTTTATTCCTATGTTGTGTCCTAAAAGAAAGCTTCGCCCACGACATTTATTTCAGAAGGAAAGCCA
This sequence comes from Pinus albicaulis, assembly GCA_034641835.2. NCBI lineage: Eukaryota > Viridiplantae > Streptophyta > Pinopsida > Pinales > Pinaceae > Pinus > Pinus albicaulis. Next base: position 1,722,385,181 of record CM076580.1, read on the forward strand.
CAGATTACCTACAGCACTTCAACGCCGTCAAGAGACATGGGCGGGCACTTGTTTACCATTTTGTTTTAATGAAGTTTTCACCGACTTCTTTCATTGGTTTTTCTGCTTCTTCTCCTATAATAACCCGTAAGAAAGACATTTGAAGGGTTCCAGACTTTATTCAAAAAATTTGTGAAGCGAGTGGTTTATTGTATGCATCTTGTAAAACTTCTATATGAAGGTGCACAGCCCATAGGGTCTCAATGAGGAGGAGTAATATCTGTTGAAGAGGATTCTGGTCTTAAATATTTCACATTCTGTAACTTTCTTTCATATGTGTTAATGCAATATAACATTTCGTTTCATCTGTTCTTCTTGTATCATGTTTTGGAATGCGAGTGTCTTGCTAATTTAAGTATGGATTCATCCTAGTCGATGCTTATGCTTGGATTAGCTGAGCGCTTTAAATACAACTCATACATGATATACTATTTCATGTTCCTTTCATCCATAGTTCTGCTATATTAGTTACTTTGGGAGGATGATTTTAAAATGCTATCATCTTGTATGGATTCTTAGAGTATTAAGCCCATGCGTGGTGGTATTGCATATCTAGGTATTAGCTCAAAGCTAACTAATATTTTCTCAATCTTTCTCTCGCTACACACACCTTATGATAATTTATGTCTGTGAAGTATTTCTGAATTGGCCCTCTTTGCAGTAAGCGGTCTCTGAATTGTATGTTCCTTTATGCTTGAGTTTTACATGCTGTTCCTACATTATTCTTATCTCTGTATCAGCTTCTGAGAGAGTTTGGTCCCATTTGAAATCATTTTCCTTCTTTTACAAGAGCTAGCAGGAGAGCTTTTGGATTGACACCCAAGTTATATATTATATGCTCCTTGCTATGATAAGATGTCCTAGGCACTGGTCTATGGAAACTCTAGGCTTTCTCTAGGAGTGAAAACATATTTTTGGCGTCATTGCCAGGGACCGAATTCAAGAAAATAAATTTCCCTGGGCCTCGACAAATTGTTTTCACTCTCTAATCAGGTGAGCACAGAAAGTTGAAGAGTTGCATATCTCTCACCTTGGCGACTCCACTGTTGTTTATTTGATAAATCTATTTGTGATCCTGGCTCCTCGTAAGCCACATTTGAGGTCAGATACGTCTCAGCCGAAAACACCTATGTCTGACCCAGAGAAGATAATACATAGAAGAGTTTGGAAAGAGAAGAAATCAGTCCGTGCTGAAATCCCTGAATATTCTGTAGAAGTTTATCCATCCTCTTCTTCTCAAGAAATCCCAACAGAAAATCCCGACTCCATTGTGCGAGACACAGAATACTATTCAGATAGCCCGCCTAGAGGAGGTATTATAATTGAAGACAACTTTCACCCTTCCCCTGAGGCTGAAGAAGTTAAAGAAATCACCGAAGTAGCTCATGTTAATTGTGAATTGTTTCCATCCACACCTCAGGCTGTTGTACAGTACATTCCTATTGTTATCCATACTCCACTTCCTCCTCCTCCTCTTCCTCCATTTGTACATCAAATTGTTGCACAACCTCCCCCTCCTCCAATGGCTAATGTTCCAGCTTTCCTGCTGAATAAATATGCCCCCCTGGCACTACCCCAAGTGTTAAATGGTATGCCACAGGATTACTTGAAGATATTACCCAGATTTAATGGTGAGAATGAGATTGATGCGTAGAAGCATCTTGAGACTTTCTGCTCTTTTGCAGAAAACTTTAATGTGGAACATTTGGATGTGGTCTTAAGACTCTTTGTCCAATCTCTGGACGGAGAGGCCCGAAAATGGTTTAAAACATTGGCAGACCGCTCTATAAATACCTAGGAGAGAATGGAATAAGTTTTTCTCAGGAAATGGGGAGAAAAGAAGGATCATGGGCAGTGCCTCATTGAATTCAATACACTAAAGAAGAAGCATAATGAAGGAGTGGCAGAATTTATCAAAAGATTTAATAAATTATATCTGAACCTTCCTGCTGATATGAAACCTCACCAAAATGCCGCCAAAGTTGTTTTCATAGCAGCTTTCGACTCAGATTTTGGTTCCTCTCTGCGGGAAAGAATGCATGTCACCCTGGATGATGCTCAGACGGATGCTCTAGAGTTGGAGGAAAATTTTGCTGCCACTGGTAAATCAAAGGTAAATTCTGAGCAGGATACTAGAAGAAGGGGCAAAGAGGAAGTATCCACTTCCAATCAGGACAGAGACTCTGACAAAATGGAAGGAATAAGTAAAATGATCAAAAAGCTAGTCAAGCTTGAATTAGAGGCCAAAGGTGCAGTCCCTAAGAATTTTCAGAATGCTCCAAACAGGGGTTATAATCCTCAGTACAGAAGACCACCATTGCAAATATTGCAAAAGGAAATAAAGGAACAACAAGAGCAAGTACCACACCCTCTGTACTTAGAGGGTCCAGTAGATGACTCCACTGAAGACACTGCCTATGGATTGGAGGATTCAAATTTTTCCCTTTCAAATAGTGATGGAGAAGAATGCCCTTCGCAAAGAAATGATGTATCTGAATGTGCATGGCGAGATGATGAAAGGACCAAAGACACAGAACAAGCAGAAGTTGATCACTGTTGTAAACAATTTGAGGACTTCATGCTAGCACAATTCAATAGAAAATATGATCTGAGATCTTCAAGGAAGAGGACTAGAACTCAAGATCAAGAAGAAGAGCTCTCTTAGAAGGAAGCACCTGCTCAAAAGGAGTTAACAACTCAGAAAGCCACAGACAAAGGTAAGAACCCTTTAAATAAATCTCTGCAGTCTGATGATCGAATTCCTTCTTCCTCAAAAATAGTCAGTCCTCCCAATGCCGAGTCTGTGTCAAAAGAAAGTAAACCTTCAGCTGAGAATAGAGAGTCAAAAGAAGTCGTAATAGAAAAGTCCCCTCCTGTTTTTAATCTACAAAAATAACTTGAGAAAGTTAAAATCCCAGTCCCCTTGACTGAACTATTGAAACAACCTGTGTATCAATCTCAAGTCACCTCTTTATTGCTCCCTCCTGAAGCACTAATCATTCCGGATAGTCTCAACTTACAAGAAGAAAGACCCATGGTCGTGTTTGGCCCACATGTCGAGGAGATAGACCCCTCTACTCCTCCTTTCTATGTGTCTCTAGTTATTTATGACTTGCTGTTACACAATTGTATGTTAGATTCTGGGGCTTCCCATAATCTTATGCCTATGTCTGTCATGGAACAACTAGGTTTAAAAATCACACGTCCATATAAATACCTATATTCATTTGATTCCAAAAGAGTTAAATGTCTAGGGATGATTAAGGATTTGGTAGTCAATTTGGCCCAAATTCCAGCAAAGAGTGTGGTAATGGACATCGTGGTGGCTGACATCCCAGCTCGCTTTGGCATGCTGCTGTCAAGGTCCTGGGGTACAAAAATAGGTGGGTCACTCAAAATGGATTTAACATACGCCACTATCCCAGTCTTTGGCAGCCAGGAGAGACGATTATATAGGGAAACCAGATTTGTCAAGATGGTAACTAAGGATGACAGCTATGATAATTCACCAGTCTACAGTAAAGAAGGAGATTTTTCATGTTTAATGCTGGAAGAGGATCAGGATTTTGCTCACGAACCATATTTTTGCCAGATTGGGACTGAGCAGCCTTCCGAAAATCATGGAGCTGGAATCTGGACTTTACATTTCGATGGGGTAAATTCAAGAGAAGGCAATGGAGCTGGGGTATTATTAATTTCTCCTACGGGCAGATGGATCCCACTGTATTTTAAATTAGAGTATGAAGCTACTAATAATGTAGCTGAGTATGAAGAACTCCTGTTGGGATTGCAAACATCCAGGAGCATGGGTATACAGAGTTTAAAAGCACTAGGAGACTCTGAGCTGGTGGTCAGACAAATCAGAAATCAATGCCAGACAAAACACCCTCGACTAAGAGCATACCGGAAGGAAGTTTGGGATATGGTGGAGAATTTCTTCACAGAATTTAATATACAGTTCATGCCACGGGAGCAGAACAGAATGGTAGATTCTCTTGCTATCGCTGCTAGCACATTTCTCCTTCCTCAGAATCCTCTCTTGAGGTATGAAATCGAGGTACGTTATAGACCATCAATCCCAGATAATATTAAGCACTGGCAGGTATTTGAAGATGATGAACAGATGAAAAGATTTATGGAGACAGTGGGAGAGTTTTCTAATATGGAGATTGATGATTGTGAAGAAGAGGAGGCTGAAAATATTTCAGAAAATAAATGGGAAGAAAAAATGGTAGGCAGTAAAGTGCTGCAGCTGAAAGGGAATATCATCCCCAGAGGGCTGGTGCCTCTAGAAAGATTATTTGACAAGAACGATGTTCCTTTGTAGTCTAATAAAGTGGTAGAAGAAGATCAGGTGGAAGATCTAAACCTGGGTACTAATGCAGAGCCCAAAATTGTCAAATTATCTAAGAAGGTCCCAGATGAATACAAGCAGAAATACCTGAAATTATTTCAGTCATACAGAGATGTATTTGCATGGTCCTATCAGGACCTAAAAAATTTTGATATTAGTATAATGCAACATAGAATTCCTCTGAGGGAAGACGCTAAACCTTATAATCAGAAGCTCAGACAGATAAATCCTCTGCTACTTCCCTCAATTGAGAAAGAAATCAAGAAGCTGCTAAAGGCCAAAATAATTGTGCCACTGAGGTACTCAAAATGGGTGGAAAATCTAGTCCCTGTCCGAAAGAAAAATGGAGAAATAAGGCTATGTGTGGATTTTAGAAATTTAAACAGAGCATCCTTAAAGGACAATTATCCACTGCCCAAGATGGACCACATTTTGCAGAAGGTGGTCGGAGCCTCAAGAATGTCAATGATGGATGGTTTCTCCGGCTATAACCAGGTGGCTGTATTCCCAGAAGATCAGAAGAAAACTGCATTTACCACACCATGGGATACATTTATGTATGCCAAGATTCCGTTTGGATTGATTAATGCAGGAGCCACGTTTCAAAGGGCTATGGACATTGATTTTTTTGGGGAGCAGGACAAATTTTTGGTAGTTTATCTTGATGATATCATGGTGTTTTCAAAAGATGATATTGAGCACATTGAGCATCTGCGTAGAACTTTTGAAAAATGCAGAAGGTATGGTCTTTCTCTTAATCCACGAAAGTATTTATTTGCATTAGAGGAAGGCAAGCTTTTAGGGCACATTGTGACTAAAGATGGTGTGAAAATAGACCCTAAAAGAGTAGAGGTCATAAAGGGTATTCCTCTACCTCAGAATAAAAAGGAAGTGCAGGTGTTTTTGGGTTGCATCAATTTTCTAAGAAGGTTTATTCCTAACTATGCTGAAATAGTTAGGCACATAACAGATATGTTGAAAAAAGGGAATGAGGTTAAATGGTCACAAGAATCACGGGAGGCTTTTGCTAGGATTAAAGATGCATTTGCTGAAGCTCCTGTATTGGCGGGGCCTGATTATAAAAAGCCATTCATGGTCTTTTCATTTGCCTCACCCCATACAATAGCCAGAGTTCTGCTTCAGAAAAATGAAGATGGATATGAGCAGCCAATTCCCTTCTTCAGTCACGTGCTTCATGATGCAGAATTAAAATATAACATACTGGAGAAGCAGGCGTATGCCCTGGTAAAGTCCCTCAAAGCTTTTCGAATGTATATTCTGCAATCCCATATCACTGCATTCGTGCCTACAGCTGCTGTAAAGGACATCCTCATTCAAGGTGACAGTGAAGGTAAAAGAGGAAGGTGGATTGCTAAAATATAGGATTAGGATCTAGATATCCGCCCCACCAAGCTGATCAAAGGACAGGGGCTTGATAAAATGTTATCTGAATCAAACTATCAAGCTCTGGGCATAAATTTGTCTATGATAGCTAGTGGAGAGTCTGAAAACGAAAGAGAGCAGCAAGGAGTGAAGGATGCTACTCAGAGGGTTCATATAAAATATCTCACCAATTCGTGGTATAAATAAATAGTTGAATATCTCTTAACACTCAGCTGCCCACCCAGCTGTGATAAAACAAAATACAGAGCATTACGATTGAAATCACAGAAGTATATAGTGGCAAATGGGCAGGCGTATTGGAGAGATCCTTCTAGAATTTTTCTCCTATGCCTCGCAGAAGATGAGGTAGAAAATATAATGATGGAATTTCATGAAGGGATATGTGGAGGCCACTACCGCTGGAGGGCTACAGCTCATAAAATACGGAAAGCTAGTTTCTATTGGCCAAAATTATTTGGAGAAGTTTTCACTTGGGTCAGAGCATGTGATAAGTGTCAAAAATTTGCAGAAAAACAAAAGTTGGCAGCTCTGCCCTTGATTCATGTTCATGTAAATGAACCATTTCAGCAATGGGGATTAGATTTTATAGGAGAAATACATCCCCCATCGAGTAGCCAACATAAATGGATATTGAATGCCATGGATTATTTTACAAAATGGGTGGAAGCCATACTTGCAAGGAATGCTACTGACACTGTCATCATAAAGTTCATGGAAGAAAATATTATTTCCATATTTGGCTGTCCTGCTAGAATAGTAACTGATAATGCACAAGCCTTCAAATCTGCAAAGTTTGTGAATTTATGTCAACAGTATAATATTGCACTTAATCACTCCACATCCTATTATCCATAGGGAAACGGTTTGGCAGAGTCCTCTAATAAAACTCTGGTGAAGGCCTTGAAGAAAACAATAAATGAAAATCAAAAGAATTGGGATTCCCAATTGAAATTTGCTCTGTGGGCAAATAAAATCACCAGCAAAAGAGAAACTGGGAAATCTCCATATGAGTTGGTGTATGGACGAGCAGCAGTGTTTCCTATGCAGTTGGCTTTACCAGTGGCACGTTTTATGCAGGAAAATCAGGAGGAACCTGATGATATGATCAGAAGGATAAATCAGCTGGTGGAATTGGAAGAAACAAGAAATCGGGTAAGCCAAAAGCTCATCGAATATTAGGAGGAAATGAAAAACATCTTTGACTGGCATGCAAAAGACAGAAAATTTCAGATCGGCGATCTGGTGCTCAGGTGGGATGCCCGAAGAGCGGAAAAGGGCAAACACAGTAAATTTGATCCACTTTGGTTTGGCCCATTTAAAGTTATGGAGCACAAAGGTAAAAATACGTTCATATTGGAGAATTTGTAGGGTGACTTGCTTGACGCCCCTGTAAATGGCCAATTTCTCAAGCCATACTTCCAATTATGATCCAGACAGAGCAGGCCTGATGTACCATATTGTATCTAATTTTTGTTTTCAGTTTTGATTTGATTCAGGTGGGTGCGCTGATGAATTATGAAGTGAAATGCAGAAAGGCTGAAGAGCAGAGTCATCATAAGAGATGATTGGGTTGTCTGCATGTTCTCGACACGTCCAGGAACGAACGTGCCGTCACCAGATGGAGCCGATGTTGATCATTTAAAATTCCATTGAATATTTGGCAAGCAATTCCACGTGTTTTGGTCATGGACACAGGGGTGGAAAATCGCCGTAATCTCCGGCTTTCATTTTAAAAGTCGAAAACGCATCAAAGGACCATCTTTCAGAAGCAAAATTTATGAAGAAAAGCCCCGGGTAGTTTCCTTGAGATGATTTTCATTAAAGAAGCCATGGTAAAAGTATTCCAAGCCCTCCAAAGCAATTTAAAGCACATATTTTCCGTAGACGGAGTTATTAATGAGACAACAAAGAGTATCAGTCAGAGAACAAGGAATGCAGCGTCCGGTGCTGAAGGTTTCAGATCACAATCCAGCATTCGAATGGTAGAAAGTACAAGTGCATAAAATCTTGCCCTCCAGGTTTTACCTCGGCAAAGTCTATCTTCAGAAAAGGACGGGAGGTCGGTGTGATTTTATTCCTATGCTATGTCCTAAAAGGAAGCTTCGCCCATGGCATTTATTTCAGAAGGAAAGCCACAGAGTACCTACAACACTTAAACGTCGTCAAGAGACATGGGCGGGCACTTATTTACCATTTTGTTTTAATGAAACAATTAAATGTTTTCACCGACTTCTTTCATTGGTTTTTCTGCTTCTTCTCCTATAATAACCCGTAAGAAAGACATTTGAAGGGTTCTAGACTTTATTCAGAAAATTTGTGCAGCGAGTGGTTTATTGTATGCATCTTGTAAAACTTCTGTATGAAGGCGCAGAGCCCATAGGGTCTCAATGAGGAGGAGTAATATCTGTTGAAGAGGATTCTGGTCTTAAAGATTTCACAGTCTGTAACTTTCTTTCATATGTGTTAATGCAATATAACATTTCATTTCATCTGTTCTTCTTGTATCATGTTTTGGAATGCGAGTGGCTTGCTAATTTAAGTATGGATTCATCCTAGTCGATGCCTATGCTTGGATTAGCTGAGCACTTTAAATACAGCTCATACATGATATACTGTTTCATGTTCCTTTCATCCATAGTTCTGCTGTATTAGTTACTTTGGGAGGATGCTTTTAAAATTCTATCATCTTGTATGGATTCTTAGAGTATTAAGCCCATGCGTGGTGGTATTGCATATCTGGGTATTAGCTCAAAGCTAACTAATATTTTCTCAATCTTTCTCTCGCTACACACACCTTATGATAATTTATGTATGTGAAGTATTTCTGAATTGGCCCTCTTTGCAGTAATTGGTCTCTGAATTGTCTGTTCCTTTATGCTTGAGTTTTACATGCTGTTCCTACATTATTCTTATCTCTGTATCAGCTTCTGAGAGAGTTTGGTCCCATTTGAAATCATTTTCCTTCTTTTACAAGAGATAGCAGGAGATATTTTGGATTGACACCCAAGTTATATATTATATGCTCCTTGCTATGATAAGATGTCCTAGGCACTGGTCTATGGAAACTCTAGGCTGTCTCTAGGAGCGACAACACTTCCGATCAACAGAAGAAAGAACCCGTATTGCATAGAGCTCCAAAGAAGTACACTATGCCCTTTTCTTTTGAAGAATAATACAAAAGGCATGGAGATGGAGGACACTTAGATCAGGAGATTCTAAGTGAGTATCTTGTAGAATACAGATCTCAATCAAGAGCTTTCAAAGAGAATCTAACTCTCCCACAGTTCATTCAACTCAAAGAACAAAGAAGACCTTGTAGCAATATATTTCTCTTGTCTACATTTGATGGGTAATTCACATGCACATCAAGAGCTTGGGGAATGAAGTTGGATGCATTCTTCCTGCTACATCCTATAGTAAAAAGAGAAGTTGTTGATATTGCAGCGCTACACCTTAAGGGTGAAGAAAAAATTTGGTGCTTCAACCATTTGAGTCATGCACAAGTGACTGCATATGTAGATTTTACTCAAAGGTTGATCAAGAAGTTTGATAGAAGAAAACCAAAGGAAGAGAAAATTCCACCACCACTTGCTGAAGGAGGAGGAGGTTTATCAACTTCTCCTTTTCCCTTTTCTTTCTTTGTCGCCTTTGAATAATAAGTTGCATCTCTGGCCTTCTTGTCTTCATATAGTTCTCCCAACATCCACTACATGTTCAAAAACATTTGTTGAAATTGTTCCTCACCCATGACCTTCACTTCAGGAGTTTCACCTGCATCAAATGCTCCCATTGTCGATTGTTGAGTGACTTTCCACTTTCCAACTTTTGGGTCTATCTCCTCGAGCGTTCCTTCTCCACGTAGCAACCTAGACCTAGTTAAAATTCACTGGCAAAGATCCTACAAAACGCAACCTGCTCTAATACCAAAATATGATCTGAAATAGGATTGAATATTCATTGAAATGAACTGATCGTTAACTTATATTGTTGTATTGTGGATGACTGAAGGAAAGAAAATTGATTTGTCAACTTAACCAGAAATTTAGGAAACACAATTAAACATGAATTTGTAGCAAAGAAAAGAGATAGAATACAACAAACATTTATTACGGAGTTCATCCCTGATGGACTACGTCTCTGAGTTCGCTTTCAAGATGGGTGTCCATTTGATTAAGGAATGATCCAAGGAATTATTTACATCAAAATTCACTAGAATGAACATGATCGCAGGCACCTCTGGTCTATGTCAACATAAAGTTCTCCCTCCTAGCTTTCTAACACCTGTCTTGGTGCCGAATTCCACCTCCAGAAGACCAAAATAAACCTGAAAGAAAAACTTCTCCTCTTTTCACAATTTCTGAATACAAGCCTCAAATTTCCACTTCCTCCATGGTTCAATAACTAATGTTTTTATAATGTGCAGGCCAAGTTTAGGTCGAACCTCTTGGGGAAAAAATGGTATATGGTTTTACATTAAAGGAATGAATGGCTCTCAGTTCAATGATATTCAAACACATAGGATAAGAAGTTGTATTAGTTACAAGGCCCATTTAATAATACAACGCGCAAAAAGCCAGAAATAAACTATAGGATAAATCCAAGACCTCGAAGGTCAGGCTCTGGCAGCAAACAGACAATAGGCGGGACTGCCACATGTGACAGATCGACGGACTAACCACGGAATGCCACCTCATTAGGGGAATTTTGAGGTCTAAAATGGGCCTCCTAAGAAAAATGTACAACAAAAATAAACTTTATAATAACCAATAGGATTCAAGATGATGATGTCAACCAAGGGGGATGATTCGCCATTTTTGGAGTAAAATAGTAAAAATAATAAAATAATAAAACTACTTTTTCAACTCATATTTTTAATTTATCTCTCTACGATTTTACTCAAATTTCAAGTGGGATCACTCGTTGGATGAAAATTTTAATTCCCCATCCAATAAGTACCCATGTTGCATACTTTCGATGGACCTTGCTACACGAAAAATGAGAAATACATGAAAAAACGTGTTTTCAATCATGTTTTTCATGTATTTTTCATTTTTTTGTAGCAGGGTCCATCGAAAGTATGAAACATGGGTACTCCTGGGATGAGAAATCAATTTTTTCATCCAAAGAGTGTTTCTGCTCGAAATTTGAGTAAACCCATAGAGAGATAAGTTGAAAATATGAGTTGAAAAAATAGTTTTTCCTTTTTTTCCCTCTAAAATTTAATGATGTAATCAAACATTATTTTACTATTTCCCCTATTATTTTATAATTTCCTTAGGAGGCCCATGTTAGACCTCAAAATTCCCCTAATGTGCAGGCAGGTATGGCGGTTCCAGTCTCACTAGTGGTCGACCTAATCTGCATGTGACAACACATACCTGACGGTTGCGGTCTTCTGGCAGTCAAACACTGTGTTATAACTCCATTGCGGTCTTTGTAAAACCCTGTTCACATGTTATTGCAACTCCACCCAACACTCGGTAAGCTTTATAATTTGGTCTATACATATGGTTTGGGTTTTATATATATAGGTTTTAAACATTTTTACATAGGTTTTACAACCATAATGTAGTTTCTCTATAACATTACGTCAACACCACTTAGGTTACATATCACCATGTTCATACAATTTTCCACCCTTTAGCACATACACCATAAATAATTGAAGGCTCTTCTCATCTCGTAACATTAGAGAATCAATTTTCGATTCTTGATTTGCCTTAGACCTCCTAGGACAGTAGCCCTCTTCTCGGATCATTTAAATATGTTTGTCAATTTAGGCGTGTCCTAAATTGCTAACATAAATAGCCAACCCTGCAGGAGATCTCGTAGAAGCCGACGGGCGTGGCGCACCCATGTGCAAGATAATCTAATTTAATGTGAGATGGAAATTCTAAAAGACAAGTATGGTTATAAGGCAATGATGTCCTTATAATGATTTACCAAACTTAAAAAGGAATTTGAAATATACAATGGCAAAATTTGAAAGGAAATGAAAATGCGCACAAACAGCTGAATTGTTGAGCATGAAAAAAATTATCCGCTTTCTAAACACAGAAAGAAACTATGCTTAAAGAAATCCAAGAATTGCAACAAAGTAAATCTAAATTACACAATTTCTCATTATTATCTAGCTTATACTTCTGAGGTAATCCATCATCTCTTGGAGTAAATTCGATATCGCACTTGTGCGTAGTAAACTAATATCAAAATATTACTCATATTGTCTCACATCGCCCGTACTGAGGTAATGAATGACGAGCAATTCTAATATAGCTAATATCAAACTACTACACTCATACTTCACATCATCGCCGGCTTTCTGAAGTAATCTAAAAATGACATGAGAAATTTACGCATCTAACTTGCAGTAAACTAACAACTACACACTTCATATCCAGCTGCAGTTTTCGAGGTAATCGAAAATGACATGAACAACTTAATATCTAATCTAGTTCAAAACTAAAAATGAATAAATATATCGCACTACAAAACTAAGAAAAAATCGTTATAAGGACAATATTGATTCCATGTCATTAGTCATTATAAATTCACGTAAACAAACAAGTGCCACAGATTTTAAAAAAAAGTATCTAAGTAAGGAAATACTGAACTTATCTAGACATGTACCCTCTCGCAACGGTGAAGTCCTTCAGTTTCCTAAAGTTGTAATCAAAACAACATCAAAGAACTTCTTTATTGAAAAAAACTCATAAATCTACATCTCATTCCATCTTAAGCTTTGTTACAAAACACTCTCTATTCCTTTTTCTTCTTCTCCTATTTTTTCACTACCCATGATAGGAGAAAGCTTCTCCTATTTATACAAAATATGAGAAGTTATCTCATTAATGGGAGTCCATGAATCTCTCCCTCCATCTTTAGAGTTACAATCAAAATAGGAAAGGATAAGACACGTCTTTTTAGAGTTTCAACACAAATAAGAAATGAGACACATATCTTCTTAGAGTTTCAATACAAAAAGGAAATGAGACATGTCCTCATGATCCCATGATCTTCTCCACTCAAATTCGAATTTGGTTATGGGAGGCCACATAAAGGTCTTTTAGAAGCTTCCTTTTGACCTACACATGTCACAAAACTCATAACACATATATAGATATATGAAACTATGTTAATTTTCTAGTTTCTAATCATAAATTCACTTTAAATACATAAAATAAATAACTTTGGAAGACAATGATCTTAACCCATATATTTATGAAAATGGTTACTTGATGTAGGGTTTTAGGTCAGATGGCTATGAAATAAGAGCTGAATGGTTATGACATAATGGAAATATGTATGAATATGGAAAACACTTTTGAGACTCAACATAACCCCCAACTGAAGTTGTTGCATGTCCTCATGCAACTATTGCAATGATTCATTTGTCCATGAGTTGATATTTTATGAGTTTTGACTCATATAGATTCGTTTCAAACTTTGCTTTATAATATTTTCTTTTGGCAAAGTATAATACATTTGATTGCAACATTTTTTTTATATGGTTGGTTCTTGTGTGACAACCAATTTTTTTGAGCAATGGTTCTTGTGTAACAATGTTTTATTTTCTTTGTTGCATCAAAGTTCATGAAAACATTTAGAATCAAATACTCCACCAATGAATTGATCATTTGCAAGGCATATAATCTTTTGGATCATGTTGCAACAATATTTGGTTGGGAAGTATATGTGGGTGGAAATGAAATGAAAATGTGTGATAGTGTATGACATGTGGATATGAAATGATATCACTTCTCCTCAACTAAAGATATGACAATGTGAAAAAGGGAGTGAGGAATTTTTCCAAAGTTACAATTTTAGCATTCTAATGAATTACATGACTAAAAATTAGAAAACCACATACCTTCACTTACCTTAAATGTGGATGAGTTGTGTATACTGAAGAGTGTGGTTGTTGATGTTGGATCAGGAACTATGTAAACAAATGAATTTGATCTGCTTCTTTGTTCTCTTTGTTCTCTTTGTGCTGATGGCAAGATTGGGATCTTTATTGCTGCTGATACAAATTGATTCCTGCTGCAAACTGTTGAAATGATGTAGTCTTCAATTGTTACAAAATCTGATGGTACAATTCTAGTCATGCGAATAACTGTGTTGATGTCGAGCATGAAGAGAAGTCATTGGATTACCGACTATTAATGAATGTCATTAACCAATGCGAGACACTCACCATTAATGTCAATGAGTGCCAAGGCACCTAAGTACATCTTGCGAAGTGCGAATAGATGGGTTGATGTCGAGCTACTTGCAACATCTGACGATCAAGGGACATTGATGTATTCCCATGATTGTCAGCGAGAGAACTTGTCATTAATGCATACAAGCCTCAAGGTACTATTAAGGACTCTAGTCTTAGACCTAGATAATGTGCTGATGTCGATAGGCCAATACTTGTTAGAAGGAAGGCCTTAAGGAATCCTCCATCATCTAACGCGAGCATGAAATAATAATTTTTGAAAGACTATGGATTCAATAATTTGCATTGAAGCAAGGTTTATTTGCAAAATGAAAATGATAGGAAAAGGAAAATGGAAATGGACAATGAAAAATGGAAAATGACAATGGGAAATAAGCATGTAGGTGAACTTCTTGCTTTTATTTGTGGAGTAGACAAAAAGTAATGGAAAATGTATGTGAACGAAGGAAAATGAACAACTAACTCTTGCTGGGAAAATAATGGTGGTTTGCTTTGAATTTCTTGGTTGGATTTACAATTCAAAAAGGGAGGAAAAGTAATGGTCTTGATGGATATGAACATGGACTTGTTCTTATGTTTCTCATGAAATCGGTCCTTTGAAAACCAATCGTGCGCACAATTAGTTTTCTTTAATGATCATTCGATCATCCCAAATCTGCAAAAAAACTTGACATAAAGAACATAAGTGTATTAAAAAAGAAGTAGCTAATTTCTTTCTGATTCTTACGCAAAAATTAAATGTCAAATGAAACAGATTAAGGTAAATCAAAAAGTTCTATATTCGGTCTAATTCATGATATCGATAACACTCCATTTTTAAAGAATAACCATGAAAAATAATCAACTCCCTATTATCGGATGACTTCATGCACTATGCTTTGTAAAACAATTGGCATCACAAAGATTTGTTGTGTTCTGCAAGTTAAAACTTTATAGAAAAATACACATCAACAATATTAATGCCAAATGTTTAGAAATGATCTAAATAATCTTTCAATTGTCCTGCAAACCATTATTAAAAAGTTTTTTTTTTTTGTTCTTTTTTTTTGAATTTTTATTTTATTTTATTTTTTTAATGAAATAAAGCATGGATGAAATAATTGTCCTTATGAATATTTTTGAAACAAAGTCATGCCAATGCCTCTTTCATGCAAGATAAAAATAAAAAGCTTGAAATTTCTAAAGTCAAATTCCTAACTATGAAGGAGATGAAGGCAGAGTCCTTCTCAATTTATACAACTTGCATTTGATGCACATGTGATAATATGTTTGCCTCAAATAATCCATTTGTCACTCATCATGTGCCACCACACATGAATTCTGCTACATTTTCTTTCAAATAAGGAAATCAAATCCTTGATTATTTCTCAAAAT